>JAVTVY010033850.1:0-14971 GCA_036873755.1 Hanleya hanleyi | reverse complement strand
GAGCACGAGCATCTCCGCGAGCACGTTGGTCTGGTCCATGGACTCGTCACTGGCACACTTGATTCAGTGGTAGTTTCAAAGTTACTACCTTGAGTCGAGTCTCCGTCTGATGTAGACAAGTTATCTGAGGAATTGCTCAGAACTTCATCAGTCATCAATGCTATGGTACTGGAAGGAATGTTATTTGTGCTATCTTTAGGGTTGGTGTCTAACGGATCCGCAGAGCTTTGACTTTCTGTGCTTGCTATAAGTGCAAGGGTCGTGTAAGAATTATTTAACAACGTATTTGGCATTGTGCTTCCAACATCTATAGTCCTGTGAGTCAGATTCGGAGTTATATTTGCCACAGTTGATATTTCTGTATCAGGTGTTGTGTTCACTCTGCCTGTGGTACTATTGTTTTGAGTTCTATCGAAAATAGTTGTCAACGTTGATATTTCTGTATCAGGTGTTGTGTTCACTCTGTCTGTGGTACCATCGTTTTGAGTTGTATCGGAAATAGTTGTCAACGTTGATATTTCTGTATCAGGTGTTGTGTTCACTCTGTCTGTGGTACCATCGTTTCGAGTTGTATCGGAAATAGTTGTCAACGTTGATATTTCTGTATCAGGTGTTGTGTTCACTCTGTCTGTGGTACTCTCGTTTCGAGTTGTATCGGAAATAGTTGTCAACGTTGATATTTCTGTATCAGGTGTTGTGTTCACACTGTCTGTGGTACCATCGTTTCGAGTTGTATCGGAAATAGTTGTCAACGTTGATATTTCTGATTCAGGTGTTGTGTTCACTCTGTCTATGGTACCTTCGTGTTGAGTGATATCGGAAATGGTTGTCAACGTTGATATTTCTGTATCAGGTGTTATGTTCACTCTGTCTGTGGTACCTTCATTTTGAGTGATATCGGAAATAGTTGCCACCGTCGATATGCCTGTATCAGGTGTGGTGTTTGCTTTTTCCGTGGTGCCAACGTTTTGACTCGTATCGAAAATAGTTGCCACCGTCAATATACCTGTTGAGAGAAGATTGGACGGGGTTGTGCTATCTGTTGTTCTCTCTGGTTGAGCTGTTGATGGCAAACTTGTCTGTGTGAGCTGGATAATGGAAAAAGGTTTAGGAAAAGATCAAAATTTTCAAATATTGCTTTTTTTTTATGGCTGAAAGAGTGATTATTATGCTGTGCCAGAACAGCCAAATGACATAACACATACAGAATACACCAACTACTTGAGATTTAAGCAGTTCACAATCAGACATAGCTTATACTTCCTGCATTCTACTAGGCAGTCGTCGCTAGTATATGAAATTCCTGTGTAAACACTAATGACCTCTGCCACATAGTAAATGACTGTCAAGTGAAATTAGTTACATTCTACAGAAATATGGCACCCGAAGATGCTTTACTTATTTGGCCATGGATCTATGGACGTTTTCCCATTAAGGAATATGCTTATTCGCTGAGTTTAACCATGTTAATAGGCTTACATATTCCAACTCGTTAGCCAGTACTGTGATCGTCTTACTGTACCTCTGCTGATATTGAATATTTTTACAGTGTTTCTGTATGCCTCACATTGGGCGCCACCAAAGGACGTGTTTGACGTGCGTATCTTAATATAAGACTAATTTGTAGACTCGATCGTTGTGGGTGGACTGCATGCAAAACAAACCCCTTTTAGGTTCAAGGTGATATTGCGGTCACCACGATAACCGACTATTATGTGAACATACCATCGATTTGATCATATAACTATGCTATTTCCAGGATGCATCAATCCACTTCTACGCAACTTCCACTCAACCCCTAACAGAGTTGAAGCAGTATATAGATAACTGGTTTACCACTTCCTGGTAATGCAGCCCAAAAACCTTTCACCCACCTTCCAATAACTGGTTTATCACACTGGGATGACCGAGCAGAACGGTTTCTCAGCTGTTTCGATATGTATAAAGAGAAGGTTGTTTTACCTAACGTAATAGAGATTGGTTAAAACAGTTACCGACTACGTAAAAAGGATAAAAGAAGTAATTCTTAATACTAAGCAAGAATATACTGCTTCGCTTTATGCTCCCGAAGACGTACACTCCATTCATCCAGCAGAATTCCAGACAATTATTTCAGCCCTACTTTTCTTTGACACTTTATATATGAATAGTAGAGGTATCACAATCCCTTATGCTTCCAGAAAAAAAGAAAGCTACACTGGAAAATGGAGAAAATATTAGAACAAACAATACCAACTTTAGAAATACTTTTGGAGGAATCGCCGGATGCAAAACCAAAGGAGGCATTGGACGACCCCCAAAAGCAACTAGAATCTCTCCGTAAGAATAAACTGGAGCGAGTGGTAATACGATCAAGAGCCAAATGAATCGAACAAGGTGAAAAACCATCGAAATATTTTTGCGCATTATAAAGCCAATAAAATAATAAATGAATCTGGAACGTTAGAAATTCAGAATGAAATACTCAACTTCTATAAAGAGCTCTATAAATCTAGGGATACCGAAAAAGAAGAATTTGATCCTATAGATATTTATATTTCCCTCATCATATTTATCATATTTGATCCTATGATTCCCCTAAACTTTCTAAAAACAAGTCCATCGAGCTGGAAGGAGAAATAAAGTATTCTGGGGCTGTAGTAGCATTAAAAAGTTTCAAAAATCATAAAATGTCCGGGTTCGGACGGATACACCAGCGGTTTCTTTTGATTTTCTGGGTGGATATTGGTCAATATTGGATTAAATCCATCAATGCATCATATACGGAAGGGCAATTATCAGTCACACAAAGGGAAGGGATAATAATCATTCTGAAAGTATGAAAACCTAGAGAATATATAAATTGGCGACCCATAACTTTGTTGAACTGTAGTTACAAATTGGCATCTCTTTGTCTGCGAATCAATTATAGGGGGATTTATCTAATATAATTAATGATGGCCAGAAGGGATTTATGGCTGGACGGTTTATCGGGGAAAGTACTAGAATTATTTACATCCTTGCTAGAACGGAACAAGACGAAATTCGAGGCAGGGTGCTATCAGTCGATTTCTAGAAGGCGTTTGACTCGGTATCCTTGTCTTTCATTGAAAAAGGGTTGATAGGTTTTAATATTGGCCCATCTTTTCGGCAATGGATAAAAAATATCTCATATCTTCATCTTTTTCAAAATATCTGTTAATGAATACTTGACCCAGCCACTGTCAATTGGCAGAGGCTGTTGTCAAGGGGATCCATTATCCCCATACATTTTTGCTCTGTGTAGAGATTGTCGCAATAATGCTATGTGTAGAACATAAAGTAAAAGGTATTACTATTGGCACAGGGGAATTCAATTTGACACAATGCGCGGACGATACAACATTGATTGTAGATTGAGTGAACGTTCTCTCCGTGCTGCCCTGAACCCTTTAGACATATTTTCAAAGATATCTGGATTAAAAATTAATATCGAAAAAAACTCAAGGCTATTTTGATCGGTTCTAAAAAAGGCTCCACCGAAACGATTTGTGAAGATTATGATTTAAGATGGACCCCAGTTCCCAATTTAAGATGGATCCCAGTTCCCGATTTCAGGTATATATTTTAATACAAATTTAGGGGTGATGGCAGAGGAAAACTTTAAACTAAAGTTAAGGGAAATAAAGTCCATGCTAAAAGATTGGAACAGGCGCAAACTGACTGTGAATGGGAAAATTATTGTTATCAAACAATTAGCAATATCAAAAATAATGCATTATTCACAAACATCCCATCCCCAGACCTGGCTGTTTTAAAAGACTTAGACAGCACATTGTTCAAGTTTATATGGAATGATGGTCCGGATAGGGTGTCTAGGAAAACGATGATGCAAGATTACAGTAATGGAGGTTTAAGAATGCCGAGAGCTATCCTACTTAATAAATCTTTGAAATTATCCTGGTTAAGGCGAATAGGATGACCAGAATGGATTTATGACCCGCTATCGTCTTGGAAAAAGTTGTTAAATGAGGACCTCTGAACATTTTTGTCAAACATATATCTAGGTATGAAACTGTTTATAATGAGATTATACTACCCAGGGTAAGCAATGTTTTTTTGGAAGGAAGTTATTTCTTATTGGAAATAAATGATTTGTGCTATAAAGATCGATACCCCTCAGATTTTTATGATCCATTATGGCATAATGATCATATTAAGGTGGGAGGTGTCCCGGTGTTTTACAGGAAGTGGTCTGAAAAAGGGGTGTTTTTATATATTCGGTTTGCTAAATGGCGATGGGAGCTTCCTTGGGTACGATGATTCTGCATTAAATTTGGTTTCCGTCCATACTTTACAAGTTACATGGGTATGGTAAGGATCATCCATAGTTCTTTTAAAAAATTATTGACATCTAATCTAGACATTATCTTCCCATTTATTCCACCCAATATATCAGTTCTTACGAAAGATACTAAGGGTGTTAAAAGTATATATATAACACCTTTTTGGGTTCATATTTTCAAGTCTTGTGATATTTGTTTACGTGTGCTTTGATTTAACATGGTCGGACTTGTATTTGTACAATTGAATATGAATAAATGTTTTGAGTACCAGCTGCCTATACTGTAACAAGACTAATATTGGTGTTCATTACCCCAGTTATCAGTGTGAAGTTTACAAGGTCGCAATAGTCTATCAAATCAAAGAAGGTGCCGTCTCCCTCAGTTAGTTCTATATCTGAAAACAGAAGCAAATCATAGGCATTCAGTCCAAGGCAAAATGCTAAAGCATTAACACGAACGTCATCAAATCCAACTTTCCATAAAAAGTATATTATCCATCCGTACTCAAATTATGTGGTTTTATCAATGAATGGGATTCTCGACAGAACACAATGTCGGTTATCTTGCTGACATCGGTTAAAACGGGTGATTACTTCTCTCTTCCAATTGTGTATTGTTGTTGAAGAGTATCTCCGCGAATTGCGTTCACATCGTCCTGAATTCCAGATAAAACTAGCCGGGACCTAACGTTCAGATAAAGCCTTCTGTGTATCCGGAAATATTATTTGCCTCCAAGAACTCGTAGCTGAAATATTTTCTAGTCATTACATCGAACTTCTGTCGTTTTTATGGCTCAAGTTATGTGACCAAACCGTATTATCATTGTCAGGTATTAAAAAAATATCAAGCTTTATGCCACCCATCAATAAATATTTGAAAGATGTTCTGAAATGGAAACGTTAATGAATGAATGTTTTTAATTACCGAAGCATTCCTTGGCGTACAATGTCCAACTTTCTGCATCGACAATCATGGTGCTTCTTTCTTCCACATTTGGTATTGTAGTGCTCAAGAAAAGTCTACACATGCTGGTGTTGATGTTATATGCATAGAATGAGCATATTAAGTTTTCGTCCCAGATTTTGTCACAGTGTGCCTCACAAGTTTGTCGGTCAGTCGCATTGTCCTCCTTCATGTCCGTGGTCGAAGAGTTAGAAATGGTAGCACCCCGATAGCGAGTGTATTCACAAGACGAACCTAGACATTAAAACATAAACAGTACCTTTAGCCGGTCTCTATTTCATAAACTCACAAAACACTCTGTCAGAACAGCTAGGCCGCTCGTGGCAGTAATACTTAATGCATTACGTCCTTATGTTCTAGAAGAATAAGAAGCGGCATCGATTTATAATGTGAGATGAAACAATTCTTGATATTTCGCGGCTTCTGTCCGAAAATACAAATGAAGATTCTTCAGGTTAAATGCCGATAAAAATGCAAATTGGTCCTTTGAGACAAAATTTGACCAATCAATTTTGTCGTGTACAGAACCAATTCGGGTTTCTGAAAAACCAAATTACATCGGCATTTAGCCGGCAAATCCTTCATTTGGATGTTCAGAGAACCACTAAAAACAAGAAAACAAGAAAACCCAACGTAGAACTGTTATGGTTCCCTGATCGCTATTTATTGTCATTTAAGCGTGCCGCCATTTTGTCTTGGTTCGATGAAGTTGGCGATGTCACTTGAACCCACAATACACGAAGTTTCCGGAAATACTGAATATGCTTAATAAATACGGAGAATTGAAATTGACAAGAGATGCATCATAACAACTCATGTTGAGAGGTTGGAAATTGATGCCAAGCTAATGCTAGGCCCAGGTGACTCACGCGGGGGAACGCTAGCGACACGGGTAATATATAATGTGAACGTTCTTATTACCTAAATTCACCAGTAGTGGCAATTACGAATCGGACAACTTGGACGCAAAATATAACAGTTTTAACTGGAATCAAGAAATATTGCTCTTTTGTTTGCAGTATTTATTTTCCAAGTGTCGTCTTCTCGCTGAAAGGAATATTCCAAAAGCAAATAAGGGGTAGGTTTATTGCAAAGAACTATCATCATGCCTCGATGGAAAGGTTAATATATGGACATCAAATAAATAACAAATCGGCATAGACAGATTCGCATTTCTGGACTTCTGTGCAGTTCATTCAAGTCATTGAGCTCTCTAAAAAATAGTCGACATTCCTAATATATTAGCCGAATGTAACAAAATATGATAACATCCCTTAACATACCTGAATATGATTGGCAGATGGATGGCCGCATATCGGAACAATTAGCCACCTTATATAACCATACACTTTTACTGTTCGATTTTATTGCCACACAGTCTTCATTCTTATCGCTTGGAACAGGATTATATATGAACTTGGTATCGAAAGTCTGATTCTGGTCATCGTTGCCATCGAACCAGATGAAGTCTACTGAATCATTCTTCCTCCTTAATCCAGACCAGTAGAAGAACTGTCGGTCAAGCTTCCTTTAAACAATATATGTACAAGAATATTACGGAGTGCGAAAGCATATATAAGTTACAATGCAATGCACCGAATGTCAAATTGGGTTTGACGAACCCGAGAATTAAAAAGTATTAAATACATGCTGATAGCTGTTAAATTTAATCTGTACAAACAGAAAGGTAAAACAGAGTTACTAAGCCTACACCATGTACAACAAGATGAATCAAGGAAAATTTATTACATGGACAAATACATTATCAATAAGAAAGCAGAATGGGAGCAAATTTAATTTGTTTATAATGTCACTTGTTGTTTACTGATTGATAATGAAATATTTTATTTTGTTGCAGGTTACTATAAAATACTGAGGTTCTGTTTACCTGTAAAATAGATAAGCATTGCATGGTTCTTAAAATGAGCACATACGAAAGGAGGTTTATATTGTTAAATAGGGAATATTAATATAAAAATGGTCATTATTACTCATGTATATGCGTAGATTACTGACATATTCATATATGAAGGTTGCCATAAGCGTCATAAGGCGGTCATGTTGGGGTAATCCACAGCGGGGTGTCTTTTTTCGCCCTTACCAATCTGAATAAATGAGTGTCAAACAAAAGACCCCCTGCGGAATATCCCGGCAAACCGCCACATGATACCCATTTCAACTTTTCTTTTAGGTCTTCTATCTGTTAAACCTCTTTACAATTCAGGATGTGTAATTATTTATCACTGTTTTGAAGGCTTAGTACTATTTGTTTAATGAACCAGAAACGAAATAACATGATGCAGCACATAAAAGGTGCATTAACTCATCAGCCTTAAAACCATATAAAGTTTTTTAACACTGGGGATGAACCTTCGTCAAGGTACTAAATAAGTTCCAAACATTCTGATATAGGCTTACGGCACTGTCAAGTGTATATTAATGTAAATGACGACAAAAAGGACAATAACTACGAGTTTGGCACATCCATCATGTACCAAGCATGAAGCGAGTAAGTTTCAAAGTTGTTCAAGAATTAGTAACCCCGAATAGAATGCAGTACATGTTGACGGACAGAGGTACAGTGCAATAAATGTGGCACAAATGATTAGAACGAGGAATATAAATGTATCATTAACATCTGCAAGATCTCCATGTCAGTTTCCAATTTATCCATAAACTAGTACCGGTGGAAAATCGTTGAAACGCAAAAAAACCCACCCCAAAACACATAGTGCACATCTACAATCTACGGGTACTAAGCATCTTCCATGTGAGTTTCAAAGTTGTCCATCAAATACATTACCGAGATATTGTCCTGACAATAAATTATTGACGGACGGGATAAAAGGGTCCTATAACCGGAAAATCAAAGCGCGTAAAAATACAGAGAGTGCAAATCGGCAAGTAACAACGCGTCTTCCATGTCAGTTTCGAAGTTGTCCATCAAATAGTAACAGAGATATGGTCCGGACAAGACGCCGAAATGTCGCGTGCCGAAATGTCGCGGATTCCTCCTCGGTATCCAGTACTTGGTGTTCTGTGGCACAGAGTAAATATCCACATGCCGTGCTAAATGACCGACCGACTAATAGGGAATCAAAGCCATCGCTGACCAGCTGGGCCATGAATGGCCGCCGGTGGACATGGAATATTCAAGTTAGAGAAATGCAGGACTGAAGTACGATGAGATTGTATAGCTTTTTTCAAACATCAGAACTGGCGGTGATTTATCGCATTCCTATTTGAAGTTTATTACAGAGTATTATACGGCAGTATTCAACATTCTCCATGCATAAGGAGAGTACCTCAAATGAAGCCTAATGGCAATTCTTTACATTCGTTCCACGTGGAAGCAAAAGTTATATACAACCAGATTCAATAAGGCTAAAGTACAGACATAAAACTGCTCGTGGGTAGAAGAAAGGGAGACGGACAGAGAAGTGATGCTGTCTTACCCGGTGGTGTGGCACGGCAGAAGCTGATTCAGGGCTGATAGTGCGAGGACTTCCCGGAGGTCAATGAGGTTCCCTGATGTTGATTCACACTCCGATCGTGCATCATCATACGACTGCTGCTTCAAATTAACATAATACGTCAGATTGAGGTCTGCAAATATATCAGTGATACAATTAAATCACAAGTCGCCTATACTACATTTACAGCCAGAAAATGATGATGGCCCATCGCCGTTAATTGGCGCCATTTATAGCTGACGACAAATAAAGGGTGACAAGGCTAGTTTATCATCAATGAATAGTGTTCTAGGCAAACCAAGATAGTATATCACGGATATAATGTTCCGTGGTATCTGAGTTTAGTTAGATTGCAATAAATGGTGATGAAAGGTGAGTGATTTCAGGCCATAGCCAAAAATGTGATAACCAAGCCTAATTGGTGATAATTGGTGAATGACATCATCAAAAAAAATTTGATGATGGAATATGGCGATGGTTCTAAATCTATCGATATCAACTTTGGGATAAACACACATACACGGGCATCACATTGTATTGACTAGAGATATCCCATTTTACGCAGACAGAAACAGGGTATTGGCCCAACAAAAATGGTGCAGGCAAATTCAATGCCAGTTCATCAACAAATAAAAATTTTGTTCAACATGAATAAAGGGTGTTATAGATGGCTCAACACCATGTTTCGATGTTGCTTGTTATGTGCTAAGACTGGCACAGCGCCACATAAATGGTGTTGACCAAAACAAATAAAGAATGGTGGGGACATATGGTGGAGGATGTTACTCTACACAATTTATTGTAGTTTTGTGCTCAGTAACCTTCTTAGAATCGAAGGTCAGATCCGATATTCAATATTGAGTCGTCGTCCATAAAAGAAAGAGTGTTTATTGGCTGTGTTCTTCAAATAATTTCGATCCCTTCGATCAACGTTATTCAGCCGCCGGTGATCAAATATTTCCTGATTGTTTCTTTCTTAGAATTTAAGTTTTCTTCTTCATGTTCAGGGCCATGTGAAAATTTATCTTAATTAACCACCACATTTACTATCAAATCGCTGTTGTTTTTCTTATTGAGGAAATCTATAGGAAAACGGTCATACGTGTGTGACCTTCTCCAGAGACAAATCCATATGACAACAGTTCTATCTGTGAAGGTCCCTTGTATGCCTCTTAAAGTGGTTGACACAGTTCATAATTCAATACAATGAAGACAAGTTCAGCCCTTTTTTGCCAGGTACATCCTATAACTAATCATTCGATTGATTAATTTATAGCTTATAATGTCTCTCCAGCCTGAATGATTTTTTTTGCGGTACTATGAGATGTTATATCCGTGATCTAAATTTCAATTATTCCTGTCCTCATATCTGTACAGGATTAATTATGAGGTGGCCCTTCAATATATTATTTGTTGTGATGTAGTACTGTCGGCCATCTAACGGTACTCTCATTAATTACAAGCGTCTGGTCCGTCATTCATACTTCAGCCGTCGTCCATTAAAGACTATCCGCGTCCATAACTCGCAGAGATATAGCCTATTTAACGCTTTGTTTGCTGAATCATCTCAACGTAAATGTAGTCAAATTGACCTCATGGATTGCCATCGTGACCTCTTAGAAATATCTGGTCACTGGTCCCTTCTAAATTATTCTAGATGGATTGTAAGAAGACTTCGGCCGTGTGATGGTATTCCATAACACGTGAGTGCCCATACATCCAGAGAATTGAAGTCACAGGATGATGGTGTGGTAATTTGATTGTTTGTTTATTCATCATTCAAGTAAATGTATAAATATGTACATGAAATAGAGCAGAAACAGTATGACGGGAATAAAACCCCAGAGGGTATTCCAAGAATATTTATAATAACAGCAGTACAGATTTGATATGAAGTGCTGATTTATGAGCATGATCATCAATATGTATGTCCACTGGTCGATCACCGAGTAAAGAATATTTGTATAAATCAGATATATCTGTTTTACATAAAAGAGGTTATCTCAGAATATATACTGCAATCAGCATGTTTGAGTCTAGGAACATTCAAATACTTTTCAAACATAATTGTGAAAATACCATCAGATAGTCTTTTGTTTTGATTGATAATAACCAGATTCAGGATGGATAATTGTTGAAGTAATGGGTTTGTGTTCACAAGTTTATTACTAAATGTTATTATACGAATTAGTCTTTAGATGAGTTGCGAATGTGTTCCCTCCCACCAAGTGACAGTATGAGACGTGTGTTAAATCCTGTGTTAAATGTGATGATTTTAATCAACGTCACAAAACATTGTTGCAGAAACTTATAAAACAGGGCTATTCCACCAAGCGCCTCCACTCAAAGTTTCTCAAATTTGGCGATACGTATCGCATGCTGATAGCAAAATACGAACGTAGCGTGCAAGATCTATGGCGCTACGTTTCGTAACTTGTGTCTAATTCCGCTTAACCCGGGGCTAGGGGCCGTATGCACCCATGTACTTCAAGATCCTCATGGTACTCATATGAACAGTCACAATCAAAGCGTGACTGAGATACATCATTCTTTAGATGACGACTTTACAACGAATATTATGGAATAAGAATGCTGATCAGCGATACGGATTTGATATTTTTGGAACATCATGATGTCATGCCGGCATCATTGAAAACTGTTGACCGCTTCTCTCTTGCAGGAAACAAGCCTATGTTTATGTATACTATGATTGTCTTTTTGAATTTGGTGCTAATACTGTTATGTGGAATATGGAATAGGTCTTTGGATTATGGACGCGGATATTCTCTAATGGACGACGGCTGGATTATGAATGACGGACTAGACGCTTGTAACGTAAGAGTAGAAGAAAACATAATATCGCATTATCTGCTTCTGTTGAGACAATTACTCATGTTGCTAATTACACCAATATTTCTCGAAATTTTGAATGAGATTTCATCAATATGAGTTTGCCAATTCAGTTTATCATTGAGGTAAACGCCAAGAAATTTGGAAGTACGAAGAGACTCGATTTTTAACCCAAAGATTGACAAATTCGGGATATTATTGGAAATTCGGCGAGATCTATTCGGTTTAGAGAGTATATATTTGTGTTTATTTTACATTCAATGGGAGTTTGTTGCAGGAAAAACCAGATACGTAACTTTTGGAGTTCCCGGGACATAGATGTCCACAGGCATTTGTATCATCTGCGAAAAGATTTACGTCCATGAATGATAAGGCTTTATTTATGTCATTAATACATATGAAAAGAGTGTAGGGTCAAGTATCGCATCTTCTTGTACTGCGAACGAGAAGATAGATGGCTGCGGAGCCAGCTGTTTGTCGTACCACCGACACCTTAATGATTGAGTTTATACTGAAGAATTTCGTGACTAACTGCATCAAAGACTTTAGAGAGGTCCAGGAAAGTGGATATGCTGAACTGCTTTTGTTTCTTAGCTGCAACAAGCGTGTCATATCAGGATAGAACTGCGTAAAATATGGGGTGATTGGACGTTGAATGTAGCGATAAAGAAATATTCTGTAAAAGTGCGCCAGAACACACCATTTTACTGAATTTAGATGTATAAACTTCCGGCGAGGAACCATATATAATACATGTAGGTAAGTATAAGTTTCACTTCAAAAACTTTCTACGTTTAGACTTGAGTCTAAAAACAGCCATCAAAAGTCGATATGTTGAACTCCATAGTTCATTATGTGGAGGAAACCATATCAGACATATGCCATGTATGCGGAAACTAGCAAATATTGGTACATGACTGAAATAGTCTTCACAGAGGACAAACACAGATAGACACAAACAAACCAGACGGTTAGATGGTCATCCTCATGATGCTCATATGAACAGTCACAATCAAAGCGTGACTGAGATACACCATTCTCTAGATAACGACTTTAGGACGATTATTATGGATTAAGAATACTGATCAGCGATACGGATTTTATATTTTTGTAACATCATGAGGTCTTGTCGGCATCATTGAAAACTGTTGACCGCTTCTCTCTTGCAGGAAACTAGCCTATGTTTATGTATACTATGATTGTCTTTTTTGAATTTGGTGCTAATACTGTTATATGGGTATGGAATAGGTCTTTGGATTATGGACGCGGATATTCTTTAATGGACGACGGCTGAATTATGAATAACGGACTAGACGCTTGTATTTATTACAAATCGCTCTGATTTTATACAGATACATACGTGCGTCGCGGATAACCAATTAATCATGTAAATACGATGTTACATAATACGGTAGCAGTTCGGTGATCGGGCGCTACAGTGCAACACCTATTTTGTAGATTGAGTTGGTGACCTACCGGTACTGACCTAAATAATTCCGAGCTGTCAGTTATGAATGTTCTGAAGATTAAATACTTCTAGGTAGATGATGAACGTATTTTACAAATGGACAAACCGGTCATATTTTGTTATATATTTTCCATTAAGAAATTCGGTGATCAATTGACTACACAATGGACTGTACTTAAGCTCTCGTTTTAACATACCCTACATTCACATTCATGCCATATATTTCACATCCAAGGCAGTATAGATACTGGTCAGGTGACCAACTTACAGAAGTTATAAAAATCATAACACAGCCAAGTTATGAACTACAAATAGCAATAACTCTGAGAAGTTATAAATTATGGTGCACCTTGAACATACAATGTTTGTTGAAGAAAATGTCAAAAAAAGTTGACCAGAGGGAAGTAAAGATGATCTTCTAATGCAAGCATGACAAGGTGATCTTCAGAAGATTGGTTTGGGCCATCAATGTTTCATCAACATTCCGTCTGCAGATTACCATATAACCTTATATGATATATAATGCTTATTTGCACAGTAAACAAAATAATGAATAATACCTTCTTAATCAACCATAATGTCTTGGCTTTTCAGGAAAAATATACATACTGTCTTGAGGGGGAAATCTGTTATGCAAGGATATAACTGGAGTGTAATTCATGTATCTAGCGGATTGGTTGACTAAGTGTAGGATGATGTAAGCTCCCGGAGTATATTATGGCATGGGGTCGGGCGAAGCTTACTTTAGGAGATAGAAGATCGGTCTCGGCGTCTCGGGGGTGCAGACGTGCTCCCGGGGTAGCGGATAGGTTCAATAAGTGTAGGATGGTGTAAGCTCCCGGAATATATGAGGATATAGAATCAGGTGAAGCCTACTTTAGTAGATAGAGTGTGAGGCTCGGAGACCCGAAGGTGTGGAAGAGATATTCTGCGGTGAGTGACAAATATGGTCCACAAGAAAATGTAGCATTCAGAGATGTATGGAAGAGATATTTGGACGATTGTTTCCTCTTATGGCAGGAGTCTAAAGGTGATGTACAAAGTGTCTACCATCATCTGCCAACGCTGATCTTGAATATGAAATTCACCATGGAAAGTTGAAATAATATATATGATATGTAAAAATGGAAACAAACTAATCACTGATTGATATCTTCATTTCTAACGCAATCATGCGAGTCATACTACGATTCATATTCCATATAACAGTGCCAGTCGGATTAGCACCATTATGACAGAAAGTAATTTAAGGAAAAGGATTAGTGAACTTGAATAATATTTCGTATGTAGGGGTTTTCCTAAAGAGATTATCAAGATCGGTCTGGAAAAAGTCAAATCATATTATATTACATTTCTAAGAACCCCAAAAAACGAAATCGAAATTCGTGTCAACATACAATCCGCATAATGCGGACATATGTTCCAAAATTATGCGAAATATGAATATACTGCACAAGAGTCCTAACATGCAAATATGCCTCAAGATTAAAGCCCACTAAAAGCCAGATAGACTTATATAAAAAAGCCCTTAACTGCACAAATGTAAAAAAACGAAGAAACAATCAGCACACCTAATGTCTCAAAATGCACAGACTATCGAGCGCATAAACAACAAATACCCACCGCCTCTCTTAGACATATGTTTGTGTGCCAGCATGTCCACATATGCGGAAAAGACAATTTTAAAAGGTTCCATTTCTACAAGATTACCTCTACTGAATCGCTGAATTTATTACACAATATTCACCGACATTAAACAATTTTCTATGGCACTGATATTCGACCTATACTGTTAGCTTGATACAAGTTGTTAAACATAAGGTACACCCCTTAAAACTTAGAACTGTCTTTGTGGTCATATCATCCAAGTGGCCACATGAACAGGTACAGATACAAAAGCGTACCTGAGATAC
>JAVTVY010033849.1:0-13818 GCA_036873755.1 Hanleya hanleyi | reverse complement strand
TAGTAAGTAAAGTGGGTATTTTGGGGCAGTGAAAGGAAGGTATTTGGTGTAGAGATGGACCATCCTTGGTCCGAATGCGTCCTGGGAGGTGTCATTTCTGTGGCAACGCCCACCAACACCATTCTTAATGCTTCAACGCCCTGGTGAAATAGATCAGAAGCTCTGATATTCCATGGAATTGCATGCGCAGGCAGGGAATTGTGGGAAAAGTGTATGGAAATAGACGTTTTGGGATGTAGGTGAGCCACGAGTGGCCGAATGGATCGAGTGAGGTATCCATGTGAAGCATTCGTGAAGGGGCATCTGATGGGCTGTGTGTGGGATTGAACTAGCGTCATTCTGCGCATGCGCGGTGGCCCCAGGGTATGGACATAGACGTTTTGGGAGCTAGGGGAGTCCCTAATGGTCCAATGGAGTTGTATGAGGTATCCATGTGAAGCATTCGTGAAGGGGCATCTGATGGGCTGTGTGTGGGATTGAACTAGCGTCATTCTGCGCATGCGCGATGGCCCAAGGGTATGGAAATAGACGTTTTGAGAGCTATTGGAGTCCCTAATGGGCCGATGGAGTTGAGTGAGGTATCAAAATGAAGCCTAGGTGAGGGGGCAGCTGATGGGCTGGGTGGGTGCATGTAAAATTTTTCCTGAAAAAAAAACGGAACACGGACTTTATCGAAAAATCCGGGAAAATGCCTATATGGGGTATGGGGGGTATATAGGTCGCCGGGCTTAAAGGGGCTTGCCTATCAATAGAGTTATCTCCCCCTAGTTCCAGGGTGGGTGTATGTAAAATTTTTCCAGAAAAAATACGGAACACGGACTTTATTGTAAATTACGTGAAAATGCCTATATGGGGTATGGGGGGTATAGGACCATCCTGGGAAACCTACTTCTAGACATTTGCGGTATAGGTTGTGGGGTCTCGTTTTCTTAGTCTCGTCATTTAGAACATGATAGGAAGTGTCCCGGAGCGAATCAGTGAAATTTTTGAAAAAGTACGATATAGCCCCATATAGTCCCATACTGGGATATAGGATCAATGTTTGTCCCCCTGGGAAACCTACTTCTATACATTTGCGGTAGGGTTGTTTGGATTTGTTTTTCACGTCTCGTCATTTAGAACACGATAGGAAGTGTCCTGGAGCGAATCGGTGAAATTTTTGAAAAAAGTCACCGAGGCCTGGGTAGGCCCATAGGCCTATACTGCATGGCTATGGGTGTATAGGGCCATACGGGGTGGACATGTTGGAGTCTAGCGGGGTTTCTCATGGTCCAATGGGGTCGAGTGATGTATCAAAGTGAAGCATTCGTGAAGGGGCATCTGATGGACTGGGCGTGGGGTTGAAATATCGGCATTCTGCGCATGCGCGGTGACCCAATGGTATGGAAATAGACGTTTTGGAGCTAGGGCAGCCCCTAATGGTCCAATGGGGTCGAGTGAGGTATCAAAGTGAAGCATTCGTGAAGGGGCATCTAATGGGCTGGGTGTGGGGTTGAAATATCGGCATTCTGCGCATGTGCGGTGGCCCAAGGGTATGAAAATAGCCGTTTTGGTATCTAGGGTAGCCCCTAATGGTCCAATGGGGTCGAGTGAGGTATCAAAGTGAAGCATTCGTGAAGGGGCATCTGATGGGTTGGGTGTGCGGTAGGAATATCATTCTGCGCATGCGCAGACGCAATGCGGAGCTCTCGTCCAACCAGAAGCGAGTATTTCAAATCCGTCACAGAGCTCTCAGCCAATCAGAAGCGAGTATTTTGACCCGGTGCATTATGGGCCATATCCAAGATGGCGGCACGTATGTTCAAGATGGCGGCACATCTGGTGTCGAAAACTGGCCATTTCGCCGGGATGTGGTCACCTAGTGTCGAAAACTGGACCTTGTATGGGTCCTGCTAGACGTTTTGGAGCTAGGGGAGCCCCTAATGGGCCGATGGAGTTGTATGAGGTATCAAAGTGAAGCCTAGGTGAGGGGGCAGCTGATGGGCTGGGTGGGTGCATGTAAAATTTTTCCTGAAAAAAAAACGGAACACGGACTTTATCGAAAAATCCGCGAAAATGCCTATATGGGGTATATAGGTCGCCGGGCTTAACGGGGCTTGCCTATCAATAGAGTTATCTCCCCCTAGTTCCAGGGTGGATGTATGTAAAAATTTTCCTGAAAAAATACGGAACACGGACTTTATTTTAAATTACGTGAAAATGCCTATATGGTGTATGGGGGGTATAGGACCATCCTGGGAAACCTACTTCTCGACATTTGCGGTATAGGTTGTGGGGTCGCGTTTTCTTAGTCTCGTCATTTAGAACATGATAGGAAGTGTCCCGGCACGAATCGGTGAAATTTTTGAAAAAGTACGATATAGCTCCATATAGTCCCATACTGGGGGTATAGGATCAATGTTTGTCCCCCTGGGAAACGTACTTCTATACATTTGCGGTAGGGTTGTGGGGTCTCGTTTTACTCGTCTCGTCATTTAGAACATTTTTGAAAAAGTACGATATAGCCTCATATAGTCCCATACTGAGGGTATAGGACCGATGTTTGTCCCCCCTGGGAAACGTACTTCTATGCATTTGCGGTAGGGTTGTGGGGTCTCGTTTTACTCGTCTCGTCATTTAGAACATGATAGGAAGTGTCCCCGTGCGAATCGGTGAAATTTTTGAAAAAAGTCACCGAGGCCTGGTTAGGCCCATAGGCCTATACTGCATGGCTATGGGTGTATAGGTCCATACGGGGTGTACATGTTGGAGTCTAGGTGAGTCCCTCATGGTCCAATGGGGTCGAGTGAGATCTTATTTTGAAGCTCTCGTGGAGGAGCACTTGACTACACTAATGGTTCGTCTGTGTTCAATAGTCTGCGCATGCGCAGCCTGGCCCGTAGTATAGAAAGTAGGCATTTTGGGGGGTATGTGCGTGTGTGTTTGGGTTAGAGATGGGCTATTCACGATTCGAATGGGTCGTGTGAGGTATCAATGTGAAGCTTGTGTGGGTAGAGTCAGAATGGCGTGTTTTTAAATGCAAGTCGCGTCATTCTGCGCATGCGCAGTCTGGCCGTAGTAGAGAAATCAGGCATTTTGGGGGGTATGTGGGTGTGTGTTTGGGGTAGAGATGGACCGCTATGGGTCCGAATGGGTCGTGGAAGGTGTCAAAGTGAAGCTTGTGTGGGTTAGAGTCAGAATGGTGTGTTTTTAAGTGCAAGTCGCGTTAATCTGCGCATGCGCAGTTGGTTGTAGTAAGTAAAGTGACCATTTTGGGGCAGTACATGAAGGTATTTGGGGTCGACATGAACTATTCACGGTTCGAATGCGTCCTGGAAGGTGTCATCTTGTAGCTCTCGGGGTGTAGACCCCGATTTGAGGTCTGTTCACGTCACCTGTGACGTCATCGGTGACGTCATCAGTACGAGTAGTAAGTAAAGTGGGTATTTTGGGGCAGTGAAAGGAAGGTATTTGGTGTAGAGATGGACCATCCTTGGTCCGAATGCGTCCTGGGAGGTGTCATTTTGTAGCTCTCAGGGTGTATACCCCGATTTGGGGGCTGTTCACAGCATCTGTGACGTCATTGGTGACGTCATCAGTACGAGTAGTAGCGAAAGTGAGCATTTTGGGGCAGTGAAGGAAGGTATTTGGGGTAGAGATGGACCATCCTTGGTCCGAATGCGTCGTGTGGGGTGTCATCTTGTAGTTTTCGGCGTGCAGACCTCGATTTGAGGCATGTTCGCGTCATCTGTGACGTCATTGGTGACGTCATCAGTAGGAGTAGTAGCGAAAGTGAGCATTTTGGGGCAGTGAAAGGAGGTATTTGGTGTAGAGATGAACCATCCGTGGTCCAAATGGACCGTGTGAGGTGTCATCTTGTAGCAACGCCCACCAACACCATTCTTAATGCTTCAACGCCCTGGTGAAATAGATCAGAAGCTCTGATATTCCATGGAATTGTCACTAATTCTTCGAAATGCAGTGATGCCCGTCAACGCTCGTCGTTACACCTTAACACTCTAACATAACGCCATGATATAGACCGGAGAGAGAACAACAACAGCAACAACAACAAGGATGACACACGAGAGAACAACAACAACAAGAAGTTTTTTTCATATAGTTTATTCTCCCCAATGTTACATCATACCCACGCTGGGGGAGCCGCGTTGGGTATATTTACAATTCAAGAAGATTCTTATCCAATCAGAGGCCACCATTTGCATGTTTCATATTCGTTCCTGTCCGTTAGATGTATTCTTGTCCAATCAGAAGTCTCCATTTCAGAAAGTGCCATCTGAACCGTTTATTCTAATCATCGTCGGGCAGGCCAGGATACCGTTGAGGCAACATATCCTCAGATAGTTGTTTGCGCATTCTGAGTATCTATCAGTGCATGGGTGAATACTTTCATCCGATGGGGGTGGTGGTCAGTTTAACCACGAAGAACGTAACATTGGTCAATATCTCCATTATCCACTTGGTGTTACAATTCAAGAACACTCTTGTCCAATTAGAGGCCACCATTTGCATCTGTCATATTCGTTCCTGTCCGTTAGATGTATTCTTGTCCAATCAGAAGTCTCCATTCCAGAAAGTTCCATCTTCGGCCATGTTCGCTTTGAACCGTTTATTCTAATCATCGTCGGGCAGCCCAGGAAACCGTTGAGGCAACATATCCTCAGATACATGTTTGTGCATTCTGAGTATCTATCAGTGCATGGGTGAATACATTCACCCGATGGGAATATTCCGTAGTTTGGTCACGAAGAACGTAACATTGGTGACCCTCTCCACTGTCCACTTGGTGTTGGGGCGTTGTTGTTGGGCCCATTTCAAGGGATCCACGGTGTCCAGTTTCTCCAGCATCGTCTGTAGCGACACTCGGTTAATGATGGTAAACGGTTGGTCAAATACCCGATGTTACTGCTCGGGTAAAAGTATCGGACTTGGTCTGTCTCCTTATGCCGCAGCACATAACCAAACGCCAGATTTAATTTGAAGGACGTAGCTTGGTCATTGAAAATGGCTTCCATGTAGCTGCGTAGACGGGCGAGGTCGGTCAGTCGAAAATTGTAGATATCTTGAATAGGGCGATGACGGTAGAAACAGTGCCGTATCATGGACCAGTGGCGCCGATAAATGTCACTCACTGGCTGGGCGTCCTGTAAGAGATCGCTAGGAACATTTATGGGCTCGTCCAGAAAATGTTCGATGTTGTCAGGCGTATGACTCGAAACCGTAACGGAGGGGTCCGGCTGGATATCCAGGCCCTCCTGGACCGTGGGTATAGGCAGGCTCTTCGTCATCGCATCACCAGTGGCGTTCGTCTCTCCGGGTTCATCTTCACTGGGTCTGACCTTCCGCGGCTCCTCTTTAGTGGAAAGTTGTCGCCCAAACCGTAGAGACGGGGCATGCATCAAACGTTGGTGCTGTCTAAACCGACTGGGTCGTTTGAAGAGTCGACCACAATCATTACATAGTACCGTCGCACCCGCGTGGAGTACCCTCTCATGACGCAGTAAATGATCCTTCCGATTGAATGACCGTGCGCAGATTATACAAGTATACCGGGCATCGTTGTGGATGGAGGCCTCGTGGCGTCGTAACTTATCTAGACGAGTAAACATCTTCTGGCAAGTTGTGCAAGTGAACATCTTGGTGGTTGACAGATTGTCTGATGAAACGGCCAGGCCGCCTCCCTTTTATAGCACGCTAGCTGGTGATCTATTTTTAGCACACTCAGTTCAACTATCCCCAAGTCGAGGGCCGAGCCGTGACATCTTCGGTAACCTCCGTGTCTCTTCGGTCACCTCCGTAACGTCAACGACCAACATGTAGACATATAGAGTATGTACGGCATGTTATGGTATTCATCAGTGCATGAGTGACGCATTCAGCCGATGGGGTGGTCGGTCAGCTTGGTAACGAAAAACGTAACATTGGTCACACTCTCCACTGTCCACTTGGTGTTGGGGCGTTGTTGTTGGGCCCATTCCAAGGGATCCACGGTGTCCAGTTTCTCCAGCATCGTCTCTAGCGACGCCCGGTTAATGATGGTAAACGGTTGGTCAAATACCCGGATGTTACTGCTCGGGTAAAAATATCGGGCTTGGTCTGTGTCCTTATGCTGCAGCACATAACCAAACGCCAGATTTAATTTGAAGGACGTAGCTTGGTCATTGAAGATGGCTTCCACGTAGTTGCGTAGACGGGTGAGGTCAGTCAGTCGGAAATTGTAGATATCTTGAATAGGGCGATGACGGTAGAAACAGTGCCGGATCATGGGCCAATGGCGCCGATAAATGTCACTCACTGGATGGTCTTCGTGTGACAGATCGCTGGGAACATTTATGGGTTCGCCCACGAAGTGTACTTTACCCTCCACGTCGTACAAAATCTGGCCCAAGGTCTTGTCGTCGGAATTTGACTGTTGAATTAGGGCGACATCATCATCGGCCCTCGTGCGATGGGTGGGAGTTCCCCCTGTTTCGATATTGATGCCTACGGGCTCTTCTACCTGCAAACGTGGCTGCGGAACAGGGTGTCGTGTGCGTTGGTGTCGCAGCAACTGACTGGTCAGTTTGAAAAGCCGACCACATTCTTCGCATGGACGCTTGGGTACTTCATGGCGTGCACGTGTGTGGCGCTGTAAATGATCCGGGCGCTGAAACGACAGTGTACATATCGTACAGTTATACCGGGCGGTTCCTTCGTGCTTGGTAGCCTCATGGCGGCGCAAGTCGTGCAGACGAGTGAATGATTTCGAGCACGTAGTACAAGTGAACATCTTGGTGGTTGACAGAGTGTCTGATGAAACGGTCAGGCCGCTTCCCTTTTATAGCACGCTAGCTGAGGTCGGAAGTGACATTTGCATATGACCTCTGTGAGGTCACTTCCGCTTCCGTTCACGTGACCGGAAGTGACCTTTGACCCCGGCGCGCGCGGTGTAAAGGTTTCCACTTCCGGTAAGATGGCGGCATGACCACACGCTGAGTGAGGAGGGCTCCTGAGATAGGACGAAGAATGCTGAAATTCTGAAAGTAATAGTCCGTTTGGGATAAAATAACTATTTTATATAAAAGTCTAGATGCCTCCAAAGTCTCAGAAAAAGAAAAGAAAAAATTCGACGCCGGGAATAACTACTTATATGCGGCTACGCAGTGACGGAGCTAGTCCCGAAGAAGAAATCGAAATTCCCGTGCAAAGCGAAGCCGTTGAAACCCAGACAATTGTGCCGGCCAGTTTTGACTATTCAAAATCTACAATGGATGAACTAAGAGATGAAATTAGAGTAATGTTTGTGGACATGGAAAAGCGTATCATACAGAGGATGGATGAACTTTTAAAAGACAAATTTGATGGGGTTGAAAATAAGGTCACGCAGTTGGAAACCAAGATGGCGGATCAAGAAAAGACTCTCGAGTTTCTCCATAAGGAGATCGAAGATTTGAAAACGCAGTTACGCATCCAGAAAGCTGATTCCGATCTGTCTGTGAAACGTCTCGAGGACCAACTGACTATTAAGGAGATTTATGACCGAAAACGAAATTTGCTTCTGTTTGGCGTTCCGCTAAATGGCATTTCACCATATGAAGAGGATACTGAGAGTGTGGTGCGTAAATTCCTTGTCGAATCGTTAAAATTCCGTGAAGATCGTGCCAAACAGATGCTATTCGTCGCTGTTCACAGACTTCCAAGCAGAAAGCCCAAGGTGGATGACAGAGGTAATATTCCGCCTATTATCATTGCCTTTGTCAAGTATAGAGATAAAGATGATGTCCTAGCTGCTGGGCCAGAATTGAGGGGCACAAAGATTAGTGTGCGCACTGACCTCCCAGGAAAATTGAAGGAGAGAAGAGCAGCCCTATACCGTGAGGCATACACTATCCGGCAGGAGACGGGTGTTAAAACGCGGGTACGCCTGGTTGGTATCGAGCTCCATCTAGAATCAAAAAAGAATGGCGGAGACTGGACGCGTGTGAAAACTTGAATGATAAAATCTAACTGTGGTTCTGTGTCCACACTCGAGCGTAGAACTAATTATGCTCGGATATGTAAATCCTGTCTCTTGACTTTAAGATAAAGTTTAAGATAAAAATGGCAGTAGTCTATATCTCAAAGTAAATAATACTACTAGGTCAGAGACCGATCATGATGTCTAAACAAATTCAGATTATTTACTTATTTAATTAAATGTACATTGGAATAAACTCGGTCTGGATTTTAAACGGAGGAGACTGGACCCAAGTGAAAACTCAGAAAAACAATTCAGTTGTGACTTTGTCACCTTTCAAGTACAGAACTGTGCTCAGATATACATGCATATCCCTTTTCTTAACATGGACCTGATGGAAATGATCTGAATTTTCGAGGAAAACTTATGCCGTCGAGGACTGTTCTCCGAAGAAGACTATAATTGGACTGGAATTATATAGCATGCTTATTTAACTAGTTGATTAAACCTGTTGGCTATAATCTGCTAACACATTGTGCTCGGCATAATGTGACAAAGCATTCTTATCACAAGGACAATCCGATAATGCAATTTTTTTTTAATGATTTGACGATACTTGAAGTAACTTAAAAGTGTACAGAGTTCGGTCGAATGCAAATTTCAGTTAATAACCTCGGGTTATGAAATAGTACCCTACTCATTTAATTTATCTAGTGAATTATAAAAAAAAAGGAGATTTTGATAAATCTTTTATGGATTGAGATTGAAAATGCCTTTGAGGATTGAAATGACTTGATGGAATAATATGTACATGTAGCTTGATTATATGAATGACCTGATTAGCTGTCTAAAAATATATTTTCGCAAAGCAATTCTTGGTTAAACAACTTATTCCATGAATATCATGATCAAATAACTTACTGACCCCTTCATAAAATTGATTTGGGGCGTATGATATTGTGTAATCTATAGTTCATTGCTCATTTAATACAAATATGACTATTAACACACATGTGATTGGAGATTAATTAATTTTAGACAGTTATCTGAATACGTATAACACAAACTAACTGAATGCACTGTAAATATAATAATTTATAGATCTATACATTATTAAATTAATTACAGTTAATCATAAGTTATGGTATAATTTGGATACTACTTATTTAGCATGATATGCTACTCCAAACTTGCCAATTATATTGTTATGATTGATGGATATGAGCATTTTAATAATTAGGACGAAATAGAATCAGATTGGAGTAGATAAATTGATCTATTCAGAGGCAGAAATTTGTTTTGGGTGAATGTATTTTCTGTGACTGCCTGAGGCTCCACTGATCTGATTCCTGAAACATTTGAATGGCCCAAGCAATGCTCATCAGCCGGCATTGTTTATGTTAAGTACTATATGTATTATTGATTGTACTATGTGCGTGACAAACTGTCAGTCATTAGGATGATGCATAGTGTAATATTTCGGGACAAATAACCAGTCTACGTACATGTACCTATTCTTTTTGACTTATAATGTTAAAATGGATATAGACAGTGTATATGGCTATAAATAATGTAAATTTGGTGTTAGTCCCTATTGACCTACAGTATCTCCAACTATTGTTGAAGGGGATTTACTGTGTGTTTGAGCCAAGTATGTTTTGGTGATTTAAGGCATTCGTCGCCCTATGTCATTAGAGAGCCGTCCTCTCACTCTGCAGATTATTGGAAGAATTGATGTTTTTTAGGGTGAGCCTATATTTTTTTACTTGTATGTATGTATTATTAAGTACAGAAAAAGGTCCAAAAGAGCACTCAACATATATTTGCATGGTCGGTAGGGTATATGCAGCGGAGAAGATTGGAAAATGGAAAATGTTAAAATAATAAGTTTTAATTGTCAGGGTCTTAATGGAGGTCAGAAGAGGCGAGATGTTTTTCATTATCTTAGAAGTAAAGATTTCTCTATCTGTTGCTTACAAGATGTTCATTTTCCTGAAAGCCTTGTTAGCCTAGTTGAAAGCGAATGGGGATATAAATGTTATATAAGCCCATCAGCAAGTAATTCCCGTGGGGTGGCAATCTTATTTAATAACAATTTTGAATTCAAAGTTGAAAAAGAAAGAAAGGATGCAGAAGGGAACATGATAGCCTTATCCCTGTTTATAGGGGGCTATAACATAACTCTGATAAACATATATGGGCCAAATAGTGATGACCCAACTTTCTATAATAAGGACATTAAATCAACATTCGATGATTTTGAAAACCCTTTCATTATTATATGTGGAGACTGGAATATGGTACAGGATCCCCAGTTAGACTATTATAACTATGCGCATGTGAACAACCCTAGAGCCCGCCAGGTAATGCTTGATATGATGGCTGATATGAATCTGGTGGATCCCTGGCGATCTCAACATCCAGAAGCACAAAAATATACATGGTTTCGTAAAAATCCGCGACAGGCTGCTAGGTTGGACTTTTTCCTTGTATCGACTGAGCTAATAAGTTTCTTTGAAAATACAACTATCCTGCCAGGATACCGATCAGACCACTCTATTGTACTAAATGATGTTAAGTTCTCGGAGACAAAAAAGGGAAAAGGGTTTTGGAAGTTCAATGCCAGTCTCTTGCGAGATACAGAGTTTGTCGAGGCAGTGAAGACTATTATATCCGATACAGTAGCTGAGTATTCTAATACCCCAATTGAGGATTTAAACCAAGTACCAAGGTCAGAAGTGCACCCAAATATTGCTGAAGACCTGCTTCTGGAAATGATTCTGATGAAAATTAGAAGTAAAGCAATTTCACATTCAGCTTTCCTGAAAAAAACCTACAATGCTAAAATTAAGGAGATAGAGAAGGAAATTGATAACCTATTCCAGAAACTTCCATCTTTGAGTCAAATAGTGAATGAAGAATTTGAACGAAAGAACTTAGAGCTTAAAGAATTGCGTGAAAAATTCTTAGAAGGAGTAATGATTCGTTCTCGAGCAAAGTGGATTGAACAGGGTGAGAAACCCACTCGTTATTTCCTGAATTTAGAGAAAAGGAATTACACAAACAAAAATATTCCTAAACTATCCCTCCAGGACGGTAGAAGTGTAAGCTCCCAACAGGGTATTATGAACGAAATATTTAATTTCTATAGTAATTTATATGCCAGCAGGGATGAAATACTTTTTGATTCTGACCTCCACAGAGACCTTGACAATACAGATTTTGATATCCCTAAACTCTCAACCGCCACGGCGGCCTCGCTTGAGGGAGAGATCACCAATCCTGAGGCCCTCTCTGCAATTAAGAAAATGAAAAACAACAAAAGCCCGGGAGTGTCTGGTTTTACAACTGAATTTTTTAAGTTCTTTTGGGGCGATATTGGCCTTTGGGTTGTGCGTGCAATAAATTGCTGCTTCCGTAAGGGAGAGTTGTCCCCATCCATGAAGGAAGGACTGATTACTTTAATCCCAAAAGGGGATAAAGCCCGGGACCAGTTGAAAAACTGGAGACCCATTACTTTGCTAGATGTAACATATAAGATCGCCTCTGCCTGCATCTCTGAAAGATTGAAAAAAGTTTTACCATCATTAATCCACGAGAATCAAAAAGGCTTCCTCTCATCAAGATTTATTGGTGAGAATATTCGGTTACTATATGACATTTTAGAGTATAGTGAAGAAAATAATATAGATAGATAGATTTCGAGAAAGCCTTCGATTCAGTATCTTGGAAATTTATCGATAAAGTTCTGGTTTACTTCAATTTCGGAAATGACATTAGGCAATGGATTGGCACTTTTCTAAAAAATATAAAATCGAGGATATGTCAAAATGGTAATGCTACAGCATCTTTTAATATTGGTCGAGGATGTAGGCAGGGCGATCCTATATCTCCTTACCTCTTCCTGTTATGTGCAGAGATTTTGGGGATACTGATTCGTAAAAACAAAATAATTAAAGGAGTATTTATTCATAAAGAGTACAAGTTAGTCCAATATGCAGATGACACAGCTCTACTACTAGATGGATCAGAGGAGTCACTTCGTGAAGCTATAGATACACTTCAGTTCTTTGCTATGATTTCAGGGCTAAGAGTCAATATAGACAAAACCAATATTTTATTCTTTGGCCGCTCTAAAAAACAGAAGCCCATCTGTCCAGAATTACGATTGGCATGGTGTGATGACGCTTTTGACTTTCTCGGTATCACCTTCTGCCAAGATTTGAAGAAAATGCCGGAGGTAAATTATGCCAGAAAATATAAAGAGATTCGTAGGAATCTTGCAATGTGGAAAGGAAGAAATCTGACCCCCTATGGGAAGATTACTATAATTAAATCCTTGCTAGTCCCTAAATTAAATTACTTATTTTTAGCCCTTCCTGACCCAAGTGAACATTTTCTAGACGAATGTGAGAAACTATTTTTTAACTTTGTTTGGAATGATAAACCGGATAAAATATCCAGAAAAGTGGCGGTTCAACCGATTGCAAAAGGGGGTTTAAACATGATCCATGTTGGATCTTATATCAAATCTTTGAAGTTATCATGGATCCGAAGAATTTTTCGAAATCAGGCTCAATGGTCGTCATTATTAGCAGATACCCAGGGTATTTCAACGCAAAGTTTGTGGACTATTGGACCTGACTTTATTAAAAGGAAGGCACAAGTTACTACAAATGCCTTCTGGAAAGATGTATTTATAGCTTATGTGAGTTTTGCACAAAATTTGCGAGTACAAAGTATATTTGATGTCTTTACTCAGCCTTTATGGTATAATAATAATTTTGTTATTGGTAAAGAAAGTGTCTTCTATAAGGACTGGTACAATAATGGCATAATTTTGGTGTCTGATTTATTTGATGAAAATGGGCTTATCTGTTCTTATGGAAACATTTGTGAGACTTTCAATATTAAGGTTCCATATACATTGTTCTATGGTCTAAGGAATTGTATACTGGATTATGTCAAGCAGGTAAATCTGAATAGCAAATCTTATAAAAGGTATTATGGTCCTTTTCCACAGTTTTACTTACAAACTATATTGTCAGTAGAAAAAGGTTGTTCATTATATAATTCTGTATTTAAAAAACAGCTTCCTTTTTCAATTAAATTTGAACAGCGCTGGGAATCGGAGATGGGATTGAGTGCAAATGATATCGATTGGTCTAAAATCTACACATTAAGCAAAGTAATCACTATGGATACTAAGCTTTGGTGGTTTAAATATAGAATACTGTCTCGCATATTGACATGCAGAGATTTGCTGTTCAAGATGAACCTGGTTGATAGCAATATATGCCTCTTCTGTACAGATAAAATAGAGACTATTACTCATTTGCTGGTTGAGTGCCCAAAGTCTATTGCTTTCAGAACGAAGGTGAAAGAATGGGTTACCCATACTACAACTTTAGAAATACATTTCACACCATGTACAATTATTTTTGGATTTACTGGCAAAAATATGCAGATTGTAAATTTGATCTCACTACTTGTTAATTTCGGTATTTTTAGAGCAAGTATAAATCACTTACAACCAATGTTGGATTGTTTCAAATGTGACTTGAAAAAATATTATATGGCGGAAAAGATAAATTCAAAGTTGGCAAGCAATATCACTAAATTTAATGACAAGTGGAACAAGTGGCTTAGCTTGGTATGATGTTTTATTGAAAAGCAGCTTCACAGATCCTGTTCAGTTGACAAGTGTCATAGCAGATACATAACTTAATGAATGAACATTGAATAGACATTTAATTAGTTTACGAAGCACATTCAATTTGTATCAAGACTGTTGTAATAGAACTGACCATGCAAACTGTATGATGATCATACGATGTATGAGGACCTGAATAAAAAAAAAATAAAAAAAAAAAAAAAAAAAA
>JAVTVY010033848.1:0-14254 GCA_036873755.1 Hanleya hanleyi | reverse complement strand
TCAATGTTGAGGTCGATGATGGGTTGACAAATGGTGCATCAGCAATTCTGAAACTCATAGAGTACAAAGGAACATCTAAGAGACCAGCCATTGTATGGGTTCTATTTACCGATACAAACATTGGTAGCAAAAGAAGAAAACAATACAAACATCTCTATCATACAGATATTGATCAGCAATGGACACCAGTATTTGAAACAAAACGGAGATTTCTTCATAACAAAAAAACTTATCAAAGAATCCAATTTCCACTTGCCCCAGCCGCAGCTAAGACTGTTCACAAAGCACAAGGTGCCACAGTTGATGAAGTTGTTGTAGATCTAAGCTCCAGTTATAAACCACCACATGTTCATTATGTTGCACTGTCTCGAGTTCGCAAATTAGCGAACTTGCACATTCTTGACTTCAATGAGAAAGCATTGAAAGTGGATGAAAAGGTACATCAAGAAATGGAAAGGCTTTACAAGAATCCACTTCAGTTGTGTTATACACCTCTGTACAGTATTGACAACTCCCAGGTAAAACTACTGTTTAACAATGCTAGATCCCTGCATTTACATATAGACGATATCAAGACTGATCCAAATGTACACAATGCAGACTTAATTGGAATTTGTGAGACACGTCTTGTAAATACAGACAAAGCTGATCAGTATGAGCTGCCAGGGTTTCAAACGTATAGATTAGATGAAGCTCGGTCATCCAACATGACCAGACCATTTCATGGACTAGTCGCATACATAAAGGATGACATAACTGTGAAGAAGATCAATTCTCACATCTATGATAACGTTGAATTTATCTTCATAAATGCACGAATCAAAAGAAATGATGTTCAAGTGATATTCATCTACAAAACACCAAAACTGTCAGATATACAACTAAAACACGTTGTACGCAACAATATCCAGCCATTGATAAATACACATAAACCGACTTTCTTTCTTGGAGATTTCAATATGAACTTGCTGGAGAAAGATACTACATTTGTACAATTCATGGAACAGGAATTAGGACTTCACCAGTTAATCACTGAACCCACAACTGTAAATGGGACATTACTCGACCACGTCTACACCAATGAAAAGTGTGTGCAGGCTGGCGTAATACCAACTTATTGGTCTAACCATGGACTTGTATTCTGTACATTTACATCTGTTCATTGAAAGTCGTCTCTTTATCAGCCAACATATATCTCAGCAAATATGACAACAATCACATGAAAAAAGAACGAATTTCTACACGAAAGCAAGAACGAATTAGAGGATACAAGAAATTTACTATATGAATTCTATTACATCGATAATTCTAAGCATCTACTCCCTGAATCTATAATCAGGCGTCCATTAAAGGATCCCCGTTCATAGCCAATGACCAAATTAGTGTGATTTTTGTCACTTTTGAGCACCATATTACAACTATGAAAAATGCGGAAAATTGACTCGAGGCTCCTGGCACATACTTCAAGCCAGTCCTTGAGTTACGTTCAACCAATGCCCATGGGTGGCCTGCATGGGCATTTCCAAGATGCCTTGACTTTGGCATCACCAAGATGCCTTGCAGTGGGTATCGTCAAGAAGAGATAGGGATCGCCAGGATTCTGTGACAAGAAGTCGATTCCTGTACTTAATCGTTGGAGGATCTTCTGACAAGTGAGTACAAACCTTTCTTTATTCTATTACATGACCATCATCAGGTAATTCCCATATATTTCATTGCAAAAAAAAATTTCGTCTTCAGTAATGGTAAGTTATAGCCAGAAAAACAAATTAAAAGATAATTATTCCCTTCTCAATCACTGACATGTCATACATGGATCAGTTGCGAAAAGTGAGAAGTTCCATAGTCTCAACCAATATATAACAGCATCTATTTCTTGAGGAGAGTTTTCACAAATTCCCCGGAATTAACAGATTTTTTTTCTTCAAATTTGGTACACAGGTCGCCATTACGGTCTATTATGCAACAAGTGTTTTTATTCACATTCAAAAATTTAATATGTATCCTTCTTTCAGATATACATTGTATGACCCTCGGCTGCTTTCCAACTGGAAAACCTCATCCTGCGATATCCTCCGTCTCTACGGGTGTAACAGATGTCCAAGCCCTCCCCATTCAGCTGAGGCTCCTGGCATACATTTCCTTGTCACGTGCGACACCCTTCAAGATACCAGAGACAAATTTCTTGCCCTGATTTAAAAATCTGTGTGTGTCGAGTGCCTCGAAGACCTTCCACACAATGCAAGGGCTCCAGATGATATATCTGTCTTTATCATAGACCCTTCATCTCGTCTGAGTGACCCTGGGTGTGTCGCAAATGTGATGAGTGTTCTCTGGCGATACCTGTACACTCTTCATCATCATCAAACTGAACTGTTGAACACTCGGTAATGTCATCTGTAACCTTTCACGTACAGTACTGCAAATGATGTTCAACACCTTCCAGCATACTGTACTTTATTTTTTATATGCCTTAATGGACTTTCGCTTCTATATATATATGCATGTGTAACACTCCTAGCATTGGAGGTGCTCCTATGTACAGGATGAATCTATGGACTATGAACTATGGTCACCTACTTGTCATCTTTAATTTCACAGTCAAACCTTGTTACCGGACATTTCATCTCGTTGCATTTGCCAACAGGGTGACCCCGACTTTATGATTTCTTAATAAATCCATATTGAACAACAACTTCTTCATATTTATATCTTGGCTAACATCAGACCTACTTTGTGTCTTTGCCACTGCAAAAGTAAATTGCACTGCAGCGAAGAAGTTTCGATGTCACAGGGCTTCGTGTTTAGAATTAGTGTGCGAGCTAAAAATAGCTCATGTCAAAATATTTAGGAAAGGGTATTTAAAAGTCAGGCGAGTGATTGCAATATAATACAATATAAAATGTGACAGTTTACGTGAGCTAAAATCACTCTCGTGACATGAATTTACGCGAGTGTTTGCGTGCAGGTGAGCTATCACTCGCGCTAAACACGAAGCCCTGATGTCACATGTGTTATACGTTCAACTATTACCCAGGTCTCCCCCACTAAAACAGTTATTTCAAAGACATTGTCTATGAACTTTCATTAACTTTAAATGTTTCATTCGCAAAGAACATTGTTTCACAAAACATTCACTTCACTATGTTAAGGAAGTAAGCCCTACCGACTGGTTTGACTTTCAACTGACATAAAATATAAACAGAAAAACTGCTTGCACATATATAAATCCTACATCAAAATTGTCCCAGAGTCTTTTAATTCCTTATTTGATGACCCCGTCATGTACGTAAAATCAGCCACATTGTGCACAATACCATTTCGAACTCCACGATGACCTTATTTCGGCATGTACCATGTCAAGAACAAACATGACTTACATGTACAAATCAATGGTTTGTTCTTAGCAACAATGGACAAAAAGATCCTCTTGTTATTAGCTTACAATTATCGGACAATGGTGGGCGCCAAGATCCTTCAGGATCTCTCGTTTGTTTTGTTTTTTGGTGCATGTACACCAAATCATTTGTTATGAGTGGTTAGATGGTGGTCAATGCATTCTAGCTATTCTAATTATGTTACACACTTCCAATTGATCTGCTTCTGACAGTACTGAATGGTCCAAGTTCCCCTGTATTTTTAGCCCACCATCACCAGATGGTGGGCTGTTCAAATCACTTTTCGTCTGTGGTCCGTCGTCCATCCGTCCGTAAACAATTCTTGTTACCGCGATTTCTCAGGAACTACTACATGGATCTTTTTCAAATTTGGTACACAGGTTCCCCTTGGGGTCTAGTTGTGCAAGAAACCTTTTCTGGTCCGATTCGAAAATCCAAGATGGCTGCCTGGTGGCCATATTGGATTTCCCCATGAAACCTTGTTACCGTGATTTCTCAGGAACTACTGCGTGGATCTTTTTCAGATTTGGTACACAGGTTCCCCTTGGGGTCTAGTTGTGCAAGAAACTCTTTTTGGTCCGATTCGAAAATCCAATATGGCCACCAGGCAGCCATCTTGAATTTCCCCGTGAAACCTTGTTATCGCGATTTCTCAGGAGCTACGTGCATCTTTTTCAAATTTGGTACACAGGTTCACCTTGGGGTCTAGTTGTGCAAGATACCTTTTCTGGTCCGATTCGAAAATCCAATATGGCCACCAGGCAGCCATCTTGGCTTTCCCCATGCAACTCGGTTATCGTCATTTCTCAGTACTGCATGGATCTTTCTCAAATTTGGTACACAGATTCTCCTTAGGGTCTAGTTTTGCAAGACGCCTTTTTCGGTCTGAATGGAAAATCCAATATGGCCACAAGGCGGCCATCTTGTATTTCCCCATGAAACCTTGTTATCGCGATTTCTCAAGAACTACTGCATGGATCTTTCTCAAATTTGGTACACAGGTTCGCCTTGGGGTCTAGTTGTGCAAGATATCTTTTCTGGTCCGAGTCGAAAATCCAATATGGCCACCAGGCAGCCATCTTGGATTTCCCCATGAAACTTAGTTATCGTCATTTCTCAGTACTGCATGGCCACGCCTTGTGGCCAATTTGGATTTTCGATTCAGACTGAAAAAGGTGTCTTCCAAAACTAGACCCTAAGGAGAATCTGTGTACCAAATTTGAGAAATATCCATCCAGTAGTTTATGAGAAATCACGATAACAAGGTTTCATGGGGAAATCCAAGATGGCCGCCTTGTGGCCATATTGGATTTCGATTCGATTCCTTATGAAACCTTGTTATCGTCATTTCTCAGGAAGTACTACATGGATCTTTCTCAAATTTGGTACACAGGTTCCCCTTGGGATCTAGTTGTGCAAGATGCCTTTTCTGGTCCGATTCAAAAATCCAATATGGCCACCAGGCAGCCATCTCGGATTTCCCCTTGAAACTTTATCGTCATTTGTCAGGAAGTACTGCATGGATCTTTCTCAAATTTGGTACATAGGTTCACCGTATGATCTAGTTGTGCAAGATACCTTTTCCGGTTCAAATTGAAAATCCAATATGGCCACCAGGCGGCCATATGAGATTTCCCCATGAAACTTTGTTATCATGATTTCTCAGGAAGTACTGCCTGGATCTTTCTCAAATTTGGTAGACAGGTTGCCCTTGTGATCCAGTTGTGCAACATACCTTTTCTGGTCTGATTCCAAAATCCAATATGTCCATCAGGTGGCCATCTTGGATTTCCCCATGAAACTTTGTTATTGCAATTTCTCAGGAACTACTGCATGGATCTTTGTCAAATTTGGTACACAGGTTCCCCTTGTCGCCTAGTTGTGCAGGATACTTTTTCTGGTCTGATTCAAAAATCCAATATGGCCCCCAGGTGCCCATTTTGAATTTCCCCGTGAAACATTGTTATCGTGAATTCTCAGGAAATATTTCATGGATCTTTCTGAAATTTGGTACACAGGTCCCACATGGGGCCTAGTTGTGCAAGATGCCTTTTTTGGTCCGATCGTCGTAGTAACAATGGTCAAAAAGATCCTCTTGTCATTAGCTTACAATTATCGGACAATGGTGGGCACTGAGATCCTTCAGGATCTCTCGTCTGTCTGTCTGTTACATGTACTTCAATTCTCCAGTTGTAGGATATGGATTTCGACCAAACTTTGGTTATATCAGTGCCTTAATTGTGAAGGAAAGAAAAATGTTGATTTTGAGGTCAAGTCCTGGGGCACTGAAGCTGCTGAGGTCTTGTTTTATTTTGGGTTGGGAGGGGGAAGTGTTACTGTTGCATGCCAAAATTATACACACCAAAATTAAATGTTTTGTATATGTAATCCAAAATATTAAATGTGATCATATGTTGAAGCCCCATGGGCTTTTGTCAATGTACAATTCTCCACTACCAATTTGATTAAAACTTAATAAGTCACAGGACTTAAGTAAGTCCTGGGACAGTCTGTATCTTAAATCTGTCGTGCATGTCAGACTAGTGACCAATCACACTCCAACTTCAATGGGCGAGTAGGTGCCTATCAGATTATTTCTGTAGTGAACGAGGCGCAGAAAAATCCAACCCAGGCGACTGACGAAGTTCTTGCTCTCCATGAGCAGTCATTATTATTTGCTCGTATAGGCACCTATTCGCCCGTTGAAGTTGGACTGTGATTGGTCGCCAGTCTGACATGCACGACAGATTTAAGATACAGACTGTCCAAGATCTTAATCAGCGACATGTCCAATAGAGGAGTGGTTATTAAGTCGGAGTTTTAGTCAGATTGTCCACTAACATGCCCTATGTGAGGTTAAAAGATTTTTTTTTTTTTTTTTCACTAATCTTTCTATGCATCCTATAGCACCATACTCTGTAAACTGATGTTCCTGGTATTGGATGGATATACTAAAACTCATGATTGATTGACTGGATGATCTCTCTACTTTCTCCACAAGCGTTAGCCGATAGAAATGCTTGATTTCATTTTAAATTGGCCAATCAAATGTTTAAAAACTGGAATTTCTCAACAAGCCAATGAAATTGCTAGATTTCAGTTTCCTATGAAGTGGGCTACCATCTGCAAATTGTCCGGTAGTCAGTGAGTCCATCCGAATCCTTTCATCGGCAAAATAAGGAGAACCATTGACATTATAACCTTGATTTTTTGCATGAAGGTGCATTAGAGGACTGTTACCCAGCAAGTTCTGAGCTGACCTACTTTTGATGAAAATTCCTGTTGATTTTTGATGAAAATCACTGGAGATTCTGACTTGGGCTGTGCCCATATTAATATAGGCAGGATTTCAACTTGGGGCGGGGGGATTTCCATGAGTTCAGTGTGCGTCGGAGTTCTAATGCCAACTCTACTTCGTAGGTCCTGTGACGTTAGTCACACTGCCATGTTGAAATCGAAGTGATTTAAAACTGAAAGATATATCACATGAGATATAAATCTGTGCTGTGCTGTATAACATCTGTGCTCTACATGTATATTCCTTTGTTATCAGGAAAGATTTGAATACCCTGTGAGCAGCAAGTCTCTGCAGGATAAAGGAGTGGCGATGAAATGTATACAGACAGATGCAGAGTTCCAGCCTCTGGCACTCACACTTCAGAAGAAAGAACTCAAAACGGTAAAAGCCTTTCATTAAAATCGTTGAACAGTGGTGAATCAATAATGATCCTTATCAAATAGATATTACCTGCACGTAAAGTAATTGAACACTCTCTATAATCATTGAAATAACAAAGAAATAACGCATTATCTGCATGATTTTGAACCATTTTGTCAACTTTTTATGCTAATAAATTTGATCACCTCTAGATTTTATGGTGGGAAATTTCACTTCCTTTGATTGAATTATTAGAATGATTAGCTCAACGAACATTCAGATAGTTGATATAGGCGAATAAGCAATAGCATCTGTAAGGGGAAGCAAGGTTTGGGACCAGTCTCCCATTATACATGTTATATAAGTCAATATATTTTCTTTTTTTCAAAAAATTCATGACGAGATATTGAATAGGAATGGCTGTCAGCTTCAACTCAAATTTAGCAGACTTGATTTTTTCCCACATTTCATCTCTGAAATTGGTAGAAACTTTGCAGAATTTGGATATTTCGCTATCGGTCTCTTGTCAAAAATTACTTAACGTGGGCATTCCCATAGGATGCTTTCATTTTGATCTTCCATGTGAGGAGTCAATAGAGAGCAAGAAACTTTCTGGATGCAACAATAAGTCTATATTCTAAACAATAGAACCTTAGGTGAAAGGTTGTTCCAAAATTTACATCTTTCCTATGTGTGGTTGTGTGGGAATATTTTTAAGACCCTTGTGCTCTTGTTTCTCATTCACAGGGAGATGGAGGTGTAGTTCCTGGCGGTGTGTGGTCTCCAGATGCTGTGGTATTAGACCGGGCCAGTTTGTCTGGCCTGTTAGGCCCCATACCTAAACCTGCCAAGGAAGGCGACAGAGATCCGGGGACCTGATAAGGCTGGAATCATCATTTCCTTGAAAGTGAAAGTAAACTGCTTGTGATGGAAGGCGGAAACTTGACATACTTGAACAATTAACGTGACAGTGGAGCCAAATAGAGGGATCAACGGGATAGTGCAAGCTTAAGTTTCCTATGTTCTCCAGAAAGTCATGAATGTTATTGGCTTTTGAGCAAATCTGGAAAGAACAATGAAGGGCCTGACCATGTTAAAAGCGAACTGTTAGAAAAGCTAATTATTGTCCGACATATGACTTTGACTTCATAGAATGCATGGATGCTGGAGCTGTCATTGTTGGTGAATCGATCAAAGGAATGCATGCCGTGAAACAGAATGCCGAAAGTGCCTCTAGAACATGTAACAGTTCAGAAAAAGAGAATATGAAATGTTCAGAAATGGGGTACATAATTCATATTGTTTACAATAATATACTGTATGATGTATGTTCAAATGGTAATCAGCTTAGAGAAGTTGAATGCATGAATGGTTGCTGGTGGTGTTCTTCATTATGTTAAGAGTACCCACCAATTTCTGAACTGTATATTATAACATGATGCTGGTGTGTGGCTTGGTTAGTTATGTCTAGAGCATAGATGTTCTTGAAACAGGTAGTGTTCAGCCTCCTGTGCTGATAGCCCTGGGTTCCACCGGCTCCGTTCAGTCTGCCCAGATAAGAACTCAGGGTGGTTTTCAACTGATGTTGTTCAGGTTTGAAATTGCAATACCACTTTAATCGTGCTTGATCTGAAGCACAGGCCCGCAAAACAAGAGTTTTGGGGGGTGTGGGCGGTGGTATTAGGGTGAAGTGTTGAAATATGGGGTCTCTATATGTAACCTCATGCTTTATATAAATCCTCATCAATGTGTGAAGCGCACATTGGGTGAATCGAGAAATAAACGGTTTACCGCCAAACAAAATACATCAGCATATTCTACAAGTATCACTTTATATATTCCCGTCGTCAAATTAGTAAATTTGTGCAATTTTTTACCTTTGCCGGGTGATTCAAAATCCAACGTAATTGTCCATCCATTTAGGAACAGTTAGATTATGGCGGGCTTCGTTCTCAATTCTGATTGATCAGTCGCGACAGCTGATCAGTGTGTGACCTCTCTTGCCGGAGGCAACGAAGCCAGCCATAATCTAACTGTTCCTAGATGGATGGACAGTTACGTTGGATTTTGAATCGCCCGGCAAAGGTAAAAAATTGCACTGATTTACTAATTTGATGACGGGAATATATAAAGTGATACTTGTAGAATATGCTGATGTATTTTGTTTGGCGGTAAACCATTTATTTCTTGATTCACCCAAAGTGTGTTTCACACCCTGTGGATTTATATAAAGCATGGGGTTATATAGAGACCCCATATTTCAACACCTCTCCCTAATACCACCGCCCACATCCCCCAAAACTCTTGTTTTGCGGGCCTGTGATCTGAAGGATGAATTGAAAAGAAATCCAGGTTTTGTTATATGTCCTATATGTTTCTGAAGAAACTGCAGCATTGTGTTAACCTCACCATGTGCTCTCGGGCAAGAAACATCTATTGTTTTATTTAGTTCAGGCATAGTCGTGAACTATGATTTTGTCCTTGTGGGGGTTTCATATTATTGCAAGTTTTGTCCATCTGTCGGGTAGTTCCAGGTTAAGGTTTGGTTTCAAACTTGGGGTGATATATACCTTACCCATGGGGCACATCTTCATTTTATCAAGCTAATTTCTACGTTCCCACTTTGCACTTCCCTTGATATATTTGGCCCCCTTCAATGTTCAAAGAACTTATGAATATTATAGACACGAGACGTCACTGCCCTTGAAACCTTTTGAATTTCGAAATGTGTCATAGAAGAGCGTTCTTGATTGACTGACATATTGTGCCAACACAAACACCATATTATGAGGAATGATGGCGCTACTTGAGGATGATGTCACTGTACACACTATCAGTGTGTAGGTTCGTCAATCATTCGTAGGTGAAATTTATGCCGCGGATTTTGGACAAAGAAGGTGGCCAGATAAATCATGGCAGCTTCGAAATGGGAATGTAGAAGTTGGCTGACTTGATAAAATGAAGATGATGGGACAAAGAGGAACCCTATTCATTTTGAGGTCAAAAGGTCACCGTGGCAGAAAATCTTGTGTTCATGACAAGTCCAGAGATAGTCCAAAGGGTATTGTCCATCTTTGTTTGCTAGCCCAGGCTTTCCAAGTTCATTTAACATATGCAACTGGCGATGAGTCAGAAGCCTTTTGACCATGGCTGACTTTGACCTATTTTCAAAGTTCTAGTATTGGTGATTACTTCTGCGCTCTCCCAATTCATACTACAAAATAGTGCAATTGATGAATGACCAGAAACAGTTCCAATTTGAGTGACATCGATGTATTTCATCAAAGTTAAATTGTATTAAGGGAGCTTCTTGAAATTAGGAACTGACTTCCCTGGTCATGCTGGTAAAGATGGCATATGCCGGTTATTCAAATGGGATACACCATGCCCAGTTTGGTGTTCTGATCTGGATGGATTAGAGTTCCAGATGGAATGGCATAGGCCATTGCCCTCATGCTGCTGCATGGTATGGCATAAAGCCATCCTTTGTCTGCCGAGTTCCAAACTGTATAACATGGAGTTCCTAGGAGTTCCAACACGGCGCACCATGCCACTCAGTTAGGAATGCCTTATGCCAGTTCCTATTATGCCCCAATTTCAAGAAGCTCCCTAATGGCTCTTCATTTTTGCAGTCAAAGGTGTGTGCAGGCATATATTGAAGCCCTTTTTAGGGAGCTTCTTGAAATTGGGGCATACTAGGAACTGGCATAAGGTATTCCAGAGCGGCATGGTGCGCTGTGTTGGAACTCCTACGAACTCCATGCCATACAGTTTGGAACTCGACAGACAAAGGATGGCTTATGCCATACCATGCAGCAGCATGGGGGCAATGGCCTAACTGGAACTCCAATCCATCCAGATCAGAACACCAAACTGGGCATGGTGTATCCCATTTGAATAACCGGCATATGCCATCCCTACCAGGGAACTCAGTTCCTAATTTCAAGAAGCTCCCTCACAGTACAGGAAAGACAAATTAGCATTTCTGTGAATTTGTCACCAATCATGTCTTTGTCTAATGACCTATATCTGCGTGATCTCTGGTTGTCTGGGTAGTGACCTTTTATCATGTTTACTATGCATGTAAGTATGGTATAGGATAAAAGCAAACACCTATAATTGCATTAAGATCAAAGGAATACGGGGAAACTAATTTTGTTCACTTCATTATATATTCTGTCTACAACTGTCCTTAAACCCTTGGGTACAGATCCATTAGTTCTGTAGCTGGCATGTCTTAGGCCTGAAGCTCGCTGCGTCGTTTACATGTATTAACCATCACCCAAAGGAAAAGATAATAGTTGCAGAACCGTAATACCCTCTTAATTGCATCACACTCTAATAATGTTGTACATATCTAAAAGCATGATACATGTAGCGGACAAGGTGTCTTCACTAGTACATGCACACTTTCACATTGTGGAATCAGTTAAGATTACTTCAAGGGGAGATAATGTGTCCCTTCACTTGAGGTTATCCCCATATTTCTTGAAACATGGCCGAGCTATTCTAATCCATACACAGCTAGTTCTTCCATATGTAAAGCCCAACATCATAGAAGATCATGATCTTGGCCTAGTCTTCAAACTGTTAGGGTATACATGAATGTATATCATCTGCTGTGGAGCTTCTCAAAAATCAGTGGTTATCTCTGCATTGATTTTTCTGTCTTGAAGTGTGCCCAACAAACTGAACTCTAAAAAATGACTAACATTACTTCATTATATTGATACTATATCATGCCGCAAATAATTTTGTAATTCTTTCCGGAATATGATGTTAAACCATAATTTTCTCTCTGCAATTCTTTTCATATAAAACTCCATTATGGCAGATTTCATTGTAATGGGGACCAATTGCTGTGTTTTCTTTTATACAACTCAGACGATTGAAGAACTTCAAGAATAAAGCTGAGTATATGTCAAATTTTAGCTTATGGGTAGTAGATATAGCACATATAATAACACTGAGATATGTGACCAATTTGAGAATATAATGGAAATTGAATTTTTAAAACCTGTGTTTTAGGACAGACAAAAATCCCACCAGTTTTGGAGGGTGAATTAGTTACGCATAGAACAAAAGAAAACTGTATTATTTTTTCCACTGAAGTATCCCATAATAAAGCTACAGTGTTGAAGTTTGATCTTAAGTAGACCACTGGTAACCATAATTTACAGGAAAGCCAGAAGATTAAAATGTTTGGTCACTAACTAATATCACTTGTGTCTGTCCACATTTGATGTAACATTAGCAACATCAAAAATATATGAAAATGTGTTCTAAAACAGAACCATAATATGGTTGAATGATTTTGTTATAAAATTGTCCACTGTTGTGGCTAATTTGATGTCCGTATGTAGATAAAATATTTTGAATTTCAACTGAAATCAGCATACAGAATGTCGCTAATGTTTCGCCTTGCAAATGTCTGTCCAACTTTGTGTAACATTAGCAACATCACAATTATTCTCCAGTTTAAATATCAGAACATTTAGAGAGCCTTTTATCCCAATTCTTGGTTTCTAATATAACAGTTCAACTTCTAAAACAGCTGCGAGCATTGAAAATTTCAACTGAAGCTTCAAGAATCTTTTTTTCTCTTGTCTGTCCACAATGTGAAACATTAGCAACATTGAAACATTAGCAACACTACCAATTATAATTTTTATCTATTAAAAATGTTAATAGATTATTTGGGTCAGTAAAACCTGACAGACCATCTACATTGTGATAAAAACACTTTTAATTTGGATTATTTTATTTTCCTGCCCAATATCAGTTGAAAACGTGCCTGCAGGATGTGGACAGACGTTTTATAGCTAATGTTACATTTGTCTGTCCACATGTAACGCTAGCAACAAATGGAGAATGCCAAAATAATGTACTTGCATAATCAGTTTACTAAATTGATAATGAAAAGAACAAATAGATGAAACTGTGATAATTATCAAGGTAAAGCTATCAGCAAAATCAGTTGCTTTTGATGAAATAAAAGCAAATGAAGACAAATGTCTGTCCACCATGTCTGTCCTGTAACACCGATTTTCACTAAAATTTCTATATAAATTGCTACAATTCAGTAAATATGCAGATGAGATGAGTTTCCTGCTTGTTTTTCTTCAAGAAACCACAGCCTTGATAGCTGATTCTGTTCTATGCGAGAAATATTTTCTTTTTAAAACGAGTCTATGTTGCTAACGATTCAAAATGTCTGTCCACCTGTAACATTAGCAACATACTTTAATGTCCATTTGTTGCACTACTGAATCCTCTGGGACATAAAGAAAATAATGGATCATCAATATATCTTCAGAGTTATCATTTTAACATATTAAAGTTGGCCATTGTGTCCCATAAATCTATTGAACAGTTGTTAATTGTTGTCACTTACACAAGCATGTCTGTCCACATGTAACATTAGCAACACAATTTTAACCAAAAGAAGGAAATTTTCTCATAGTAATATTTAAATCAAGATGTCAGCACTGAATTGTTTAGGCTTGTTTGTGTATTTACATTTAGATATAAACTTTGGAAAGCAGATAATGATGATAATCATTAACATATATTTAATTTTAGGAAATTAATGTTGCTAATGTTACACAATGTCTGTCCACATGTAACATTAGACACAACAATAACTTTCTTCTAAAATCTGAACGAATCGGCAAATAGGTGAAACCTGATTGAATTTATGGAATACAAATCTAGGCAAATCAATATCTTTAGCTTGGTGGTCAAAATTATACTTGTTGCAAACAGAGAAAAAAAAGTTCGAAAACCGGTGTCTGTCCACCACTCAATGAAGCATTGTGCACTTCGTTTTCATCTCAAATTTATGCTTTATGACTCCAAATCATCTATTTAAATATTATAGGTCTTATAATGCATTCCAGTTTGTAACTATGTTCAAAAGTTTTTAACTTTTCATAGTTTAACTGGCAAGAAGTGAGTGAGTTGTTCTGCCATGTTAATATTGAGCTAAATTGACCAGGTTGGACAAAAGTCCTGAGATATTTGATTTTGGGGTATAAGTTATCCCATTATTATTTGATTTAGAATGTTAAGATCTGTAGTCATTTGAAAACTCAATTATCTTGTAACATTGTTGAATTTTTTTTTTTGCTTTTGAGTGGGACAATTTGGCCCCTATTATAATGAAATCTGCCTTATAGTTGTTTCATTTACCTGCACT
>JAVTVY010033847.1:0-13747 GCA_036873755.1 Hanleya hanleyi | reverse complement strand
CAAAATCATGGAAAAAGATAGTGAAATATGGGATGAAACTGAGAATGATGCGCAAACACATACACCTTTATCTATCAGGCCTTTGACGAAGACTTACAGCTGATGTATGCATACCCAAATGTCCAGCTTATTGTAAACACCTCACTACTAAGGCTATTTACCTGGATTAACCTGTCCTACAAATATCATTGCAAATAACATGAATAAACTGACAGCAGATTCAAAGAAATCTTCCTTTACAAATATAGATACCGGTACAGATGTCCAATGAAAATAGCTAAAGAACATATGGAATACTAAAACATGACATTACTCTATCAATCTATCTAATACGTATTAAACACAAAAAAGCACATCTATGCTTCGTCTAACCTTCACTTGAGTACTCGTACTCTAGAAACAGAAAGAGGTAGAAATGTAATCACTGTACCCTTGATATCGTAGAAGATGAGAGTATATTTATCTGTTCCATGTGTAACAATATTATGACAACTAGTGTGTCTCTTGAATAATATACAATAGTCCGTGAGCTACTAGGCGTCACCTTGCACCCCACTACAGACAGAAACTATGTTTTTTATGTGCTTTAGGACATGTCAAATAAGAAACAACTTGTTAACAGTCGATAAACTGGGACTCACTACCCCTTTAATCACTTTGAAATTACCCCTGTGTTAAAAAGTACAATTTTTGTGACAATAGAATACAAGAATAGTCTTATCTTCCATAATTATTATCCAATCTTTATAATGTTGGCCACATATTATTCAGCATTGATTTCTGCATCGAATATTTACAAGATACTATCACTATTTGTTGGGTATGACGTCACACAGGGGCCATACATACAACAGTAGGAGTAGTAGCGAAAGCGGGCATTTTGGGGGTGCGTGAGGGTGTGCTTGAGCGATTGAGGGACCATTCTTGGTCCGAATGCGTCATGTGAGGTGTCAAAGTGAAGCCCTCGGTATGTAGACCACGACTTGAGGGATCTCCACATGATCTGTGATGTCATTGGTGACGTCATCAGTAGGAGTAGTAGCCAAAGTAGGCATTTTGAGGGTGTGAAGGAAGGTTTTTGGGATAGAGATGGACCATCCGTGATCTAAATGGACTGTGTGGGGTGTCATCTTGTAACTCTCTGCATGTAGACGATGAATGGTATGGTTTTTGTTGGAAGTCGCATCGTGTCACTCATGCACAGTTGAGTAGTATTAACAAAAGATGTCATTTTGGGTGTGGGCAATGACATGTTTGGGCATTCAAGGGACCCATGTTTGCTCCAAATGGACAGGTTGGGGTATCCTAGTGAAGCTTTCGTGGGATAGTCAGATAGGCGTGTTTTTTATTGAAATTCAGGCCAATCTACGCATGCGCAGTTGGGGTGTAGTAAGTAAAGTGGTCATTCTGGGGTGCGCAGGGGTATATCTGAGAGATTGAGGTCCTATATCTCATCCAAAGATGGAGTGTAGGGTGTCATCTTGAAGCTCTCGTGGTGTAGACCACGACTTGAGGGATTTCCATGTCATCTATGATGTCATTGGTGACGTAATCAGTACATGTGGTAACGAAAGCGGCCATTTTAGGGGTGTGTAGTGATGTGTTTGAGACACTGAGGGACCATTCTTGATCCGAATGGGACGTGTGGGGTATCATATCGAAGCTTTCATGGAACATCGTCTGACTGGTCTGGTGTGTCATAGAAGTAGGGGATATGGCTAGCATGCGCAGACAGCAAATAGTGGAAAAGGGGCACTTGAATGGGATTCTAGACTCGAGGTGGACCGAATGGTTTGTGTGGGGTTTCGTATTGAAGGGCTCTTCAGGTAGCGTCGGATTGGACTGGTATCATCACACGCATCCTGGTGTACCATATGCACTACGGGCTATAGTGTACAGGGTGCACCACAGGTACGTACGCATGCCTGCATTGACATCACATTCTATCTCCAAGGCCTCCAAGCTCCGACTCCAAGAGCTCCGAGCTCCGAGAGCTCCGACTTCAAGAGCTCTGATCTCCAAGTTCTCAACCGACCCATCCCACAGCTCCGAGCTCTGTATGGCGGCTTCTGATTGGATAAGAACTCTATACTACTTTTAAGCCAGACTGCACATTTGCAGAAGGATGATACTAGGTTAAACACCAGTCCAATCCGACGCTACCCTACGAGCCCTTCGCTTCGAAACCCCACACGACCCATTCGGACACGGATGGTTCACCTCGAGGCTAAAATTCCATTCCAATGGCCCTTTTCCACTATTTGCTGTCTGCGCATGCTAGACATATCCCCTACTTCTATGACACACCGGACCAGTTGGACGCTGTTCCACGAAAGCTTCGATATGATACCCCACACGTCCCATTCGGACCAAAAATGGTCCCTCAGTCTCTCAAACACACCACTACGCACCCCTAAAATGGCCGCTTTCGTTATCACTCGTACTGATGACGTCATCAATGACGTCACAGATGACATGGAAATCCCTCAAGTCGTGGTCTACACCACGAGAGCTTCAAGATGACACCCTACACTCCATCTTTGGATGAGATATAGGACCTCAATCTCTCAGATATACCCCTGTGCACCTCCAAGGTGCAAGGTGACCTCTAGTAGCACACAGACTACAACTCAAGCTATCTAATTTAATTATATTCTATCTAATGTGAGCAACTTATTTTTACTACTGATGGACCCTTCAACCAACATTGCACTTGATGCAGATTTCTTCATATATATTCATGTTTTGAAAAGAAACAATCTCTCAGCATTAAAAAAAACCACTGGTGCAAATGCTGCATTCACCATTTTAACAATATTATCATTTTTTTCAGGCTAACTTTCATTCACATATTGAACATGGCTCCCCCATTCTCACATACTTACAGCAGGACAATATTCTGTAATCAAAGCCCATGAATAGGCCTATAGAACATATAAGAAACAGTGTAAGCAGAGCCCCATGTTCCATCCTCTAAAAAGATGTATGGGTGCATGGTTAAACCAGGGGGTGAAGCATGCATGTACGTGCAAACATGTAAATTAATGGGCTGATACACTGGTAAATATATTGCCAGTGTATCAGCTCCATAACCATGCTGGAGTTTCACCAAACAAGTACAAATAAGTACATATCCTTGTTAAATGTTAAATTAGGATCTAGTCCATGGCCGTCGCCAGGATTTCTTGAGAGGGGGTCGTTTCCTATGCTTACTTATTAGAGAGCCCATGAGTGTGCTGACCAACATTGGAAAATAACATATGGTTGGCCACTAAAGGGTCATTTGCACCCAACGACCCCCTCTAACTACACCCTTGTAGTCAAGTCTGGAGAGCCTTGATAGGTTGCATAGAATAGTTATGATATTATATTTTATCGCATATATTTTTCCATCAGATAGCATACATGACATTTAATCCGCCGTTCTCAGTTCAATTCTTAGACAAAAGATTCACACAGGCGGAGAGATATGAGGCGCCGTTTGTCATTTTCTGATTTAATTTATTTATTTATATATATTTGGTATTTATCAGCCAGATATATAAATCCGTTAAACATGGGGGTGAAATAAACACTGGGTTTAGTAAAATTTAAATCCTATATCAGTGAAAATAATACATGAAAGATTTATAAATACCTATTTTAAACTATTTGAGATATATATATATATATCTCTAGTTATGTTATTTTTCTGGATATAATTTCTTCAATATATATATATATAACCTCGATCAGCGATCTCTTATTTATATATCCGAAGTAACATATCTTGATGATATATAAATATTTCAAAAGCTGTTTTTGGAGATATATATATATACTGTCATCGCCAAAGTTCTGATTTATAAATCCTGAACTGAGAAAGTATTGGATATATATATATCCGAAGTAAGATATGCTAATGAATAACTGGTCACGTCATCGGTTTTGCTGTGGTTTTAGAAATGACTGGGGCTCATAAAAGTTGAAATGTCAAGGTGTCGAAATTTATGGTTTATCCGCCTGGGGAAATGTTTGTACAAAATCTTGATTGTCATATAGTAGATATAGCGGATATCAGTCTTTCGTCTACACCGGCGTTAGTTACATGTATCATCAAAGACGTGGTGTTTGCAGTAAAGCCTCTAATAATTCAATCGTGAGAAGTGAAATATCTCTCATAAAGTCAGGGCATGATAAAATTTATTAGAAGAGCAAATTGACAAACTGGCCAGAAATCATGCAGATGGACCATTATTTCTTGGGTATTTCAATGAATCCAGAGGATTAAAAAATTGATTAGATGACTGATTTTTGTTCACGAAATTAAAGGTTCTTGTATTTGGTGATTGAATTATTTTACCTACCCTAGAAAACTCCTGCTGTTAGCCTTGTACGTCCATGCATGGATTTTCTATCCACATGTTTTATGAAACTTAACTTAAACTGCTGTTCATGCATAGATTGTAATCTGTAAATATTCAATCAGGAGCGTCGACATAATCGATTGTCCTCCCAACTGACAGTTGGCTGTTTTGGTTTTTAGTTGCATACAATTTAATAGGGTGTTTTCAATATATGTACAGGTGCCATAATGATATTATATTAGAAAATTGCTACTAAAATATATAAGAAGGCCAAAACAAATTTTGACATATTGTCGCCTGACTATTAGGGTAGGCCCCCTACATCAGTTGACTGAACTGATATTGCGGAAGAAGGCTTACATTCTTTTTGTTGTTTGTGCTAATGAAACAAACATAAACGTAACAGCAAGTTGTTTTTTTTCTCAAGTAAAAGGCATGCTACCGTTATATCATCTTGGCCTTTTCAAAAAGTCGGAGAACCACAATTAAAAAAAATGAACTTTCAGTTTTCGTTTATGTTTGACTTTTGCCAAAGTGAAATCTCAAACACCAAATAAGTAGCACTTGACACTTCTATATTTCAATTCCCAAAATTACTGAAAATGAAAATCAAAAGTAAAAGTATCTTTATTTAAAAAAAAAAAAAAAATAGACCGCATGATTATATGCCTTGTCTAGAATCGTTCTATCTTCGTTTTACCAGAAGTCCAGTTTTATGGACTTCTGGTTTTACCTATAGTAAAATATCATTGGATTAAACTTGTTGACTGCATCATGGGAGCATATAGAATTTACTCCATGATGGGAGTACATGAACTGCCTAAAGAAATTTCCCCTTTAACATTGATAGATGGTTCACATATTATTGCCTGTTCACAACACAGCGGGATTCTGTGGAAAGGCTGTTCAGTGTTCGCCCACCCATGCCACGTGCCAGCGCAGTAAAGATAAAACTTGGAGAGCTTCGGGTGACATCATTTGTTTTGGGGTAATACATATTGCAGCTCATTAGCATATTTCACTAGGATATATATATCCACAACTTTCTCATTTCAGGATTTATATATCAGAACTTTGGCGATGACAAGATATGTATATCTCCAACAACACAATTTGAAATATTTATATATCAGCAAGATACGTTACGTCGGATATATAAATATGTGATCGTTGATCGAGGATATATATATATAGATATTGAAGAAATTTATATCCAAAAAATAACGTAACTAGAGATATATATATCTAGCAATCTAAAATAGGTATTTATAAATCTTTCACCCATTATTTTCGCTGATATTTGATTTAAATTTTCCTAAAACTAGGGTTTATTTCACCTTCATGTTTAACAGATTTATATACCTGGCTGATAAATACCAGATATTTATAAATAAATAGATTAAATCAGAAAGTGACAAACAGCGCCTCCTAGAGAGAGGGCCTTACAGAATAGCAGCATGGACTGCATTCATGCTGGGATCATGCTGTGTTCCAGTGTACACTGGAATCATGCTGGGATTCCTTGCTGAAGTCATACTGGGACCTCTTTGACAAAACATTAATAAACCATGCTGCATCCCAGCATGTACTGCGACCATACTGGAAATCATGCATGCTGTAGTCATGCGGGATTGACTCTAACTTTACCATGCTGCAACCATGCTGGAAATTCATGCTGGAGTTCTACTGGATTCACTTAGACACAATTTGATCATAGTACTGCATCCCAGCATATGTAACCATGGCAGAGAAGACCTGTCTTAGATCATACACTAATAGGATTTTGTTCTACTTCTTCTTGTTTTGCATTGGTATATTCAGCATTTTTGCTAAACTACAGTTGGTTTACATGATTGTGAAATCTACATGTAGGTTCAGAATACAAGCTCTCTTTTCTCGAGAGTCACATTTCTGTGTATCATGATATATAAGAACAATGTTCAAAACCATTATCATGATCTTTTGGAGTTTGCTGTTTTTTTCTATATATTGATCCATAAAACCATAAAATAACATGTCACTGGCATGATATTCACTCCCAGCCCAGTAAATAGACTTGCGCATGCATACATTCATCACTTCTGCTTGAGAATGAATTATCCAGTCATGGTATTCGATCATGTTTACAGAACAACTTCCACTTCCTTTCTATTATTGATCTAGTTCTGGGTTTACTATCAGAAGTATATGGAGAATTTTCATTTTTGTAGGATATGCCAATGAAGTTGGTGAGGCATTTCGTGCACAAGTGCCTGTAGCTGTTGTCCGTCTCAGTTATTTAGTCGCTAGTTCCTATGTTGTCGCAGATGCAACACATAAAGGACAAGAAGCCAAAGAGGTTTGTAGATACATTTTGTTTTGGTATCATCCTCAATCATTGCAAATAAGTAGCAGGTTAATGAGATTATATGAACAATTACATGAAATGGCTTCAAAATTTGTTATTAACCCTACCTGGCCTGGGGGGGGGGGAAGTGCCCCCCCTAGTGAACTTTTCTCTGTTGCCCCGAAACGACAAAACCGAAGAGGCTGAAACTTGGTGACTTTTAAGCTTATCTTATTGGGGTCATTTTGAGTCTATTTTCATATACCCCCGGGTAGAGGATCATGGGTAAATTCAAAATGGCGGCCATGTGGTATCCGCGAAAGTCGTGTTTTTCCTCTTTTCGGTCCATTTCTTCACATTTTCCTTGCCTAAAAGGCCTTGAAAGTATATTATTTATGCAAAACTAATTATTCTCTATTTTATGAAAAATGAAAAAAATGGCTTCCGAGAAGATGACCTCACTGTGACGTCATCATGGCGGCCATCTTGGATTTTTTTACATTTTCCGGTAGAGCTCGAACCCAAGATACTGTGTGGTAAGTTTCAGCGCTCTAGCCTTAGTGGTAGAGAAAATATATAGCGGGGGCACTTTCCGCCCCCCCCCCAGGCTGCGACACACCCCAAATCGCCCAGGCCAGATAGGGTTAAGAAGCTGATATATGTTTGTTTTGCCTTTGGTAATCATAGTTTTGCAAGTAAAGTGAATTTGTAATTATTTGAATAATTTGAAGTTCCCAGAAAGTTTATCGTATGGATTATAATTTGCTGTACGACCTATACATGTATACTGTTGATAGCAAATATAGATGTGTGGTTAACTTACTGGTTCATGGTTGATAGCACATCCATAGATTTGTGGTTAACTTAATGGTTCATGGTTGATAGCACATCTAGACCTGTGGTTAACTTAATGGTTCATAGTTGATAGCACATTCTATAGATCTGTAGTTAACTTACTGGTTCATGGTTGATAGCACATATATAGATCTGTGGATAATTACTGGCTCATGGTTGATAGCACATCTATATATCTGCCATCAAGTTACTGGTTCATGGTTGATAGCACATCTATTTATCTGTCGTCAACTTATTGGTTCATGGTTGATAGCACATCTATAGATCTGTGGTTAATTACTGGCTTATGGTTGATAGCACATCTATATATCTGTCGTCAACTTACTGGTTCATCGTTGATAGCACATCTATAGATCTGTGGTTAACTTACTGGTTCATGATTGATAGCACATGATCTGTGGTTAACTTACTGGTTCATGGTTGATAGCACATCTATAGATCTGTGGTTAACTTACTGGTTCATGATTGATAGCACATGATCTGTGAATAACTTACTGCTGCATGGTTGATAGCACATCTGTAGGCCTATGGTTAACTTACTGGTTCATGGTGGATAGCACATCTATAGATCTGCGGCTAACTTAATGGTCAGGGTTGATAGCGCATCTATAGATCTGATTGATACATCTATAGCTATGTTGTTAATTTAGTGGTTCATGGTTGATAGCACATGTGTAGATCTGTGGTTACTTACTGATTCATTTTCGATAGTTCACCAGCTCTTGTTGTATGTGTTTGTTTTGCCTTCAATCATAGTTTTGCAAGTAAAGTGAATATGTAATTATTTGAATAATTTGAAGTTCCCAGAAAGTTTATCGTATGGATTATAATTTGCTGTACGACCTATACATGTATATTGTTGATAGCAAATATAGATGTGTGGTTAACTTACTGGTTCATGGTTGATAGCACATCTATAGATCTGTGGTTAATTTACTGGTTCATGGTTGATAGCACATCTATAGATTTTTGGTTAACTTAATGGTCAGGGTTGATAGCACATCTATAGATCTGATTGATACAACATCTATAGCTATGTTGTTAATTTAGTGGTTCATGGTTGATAGCACATGTATAGATCTGTGGTTACTTACTGATTCATTTTCGATAGTTCACCAGCTCATACATGTATATTGTTGATAGCAAATATAGATGTGTGGTTAACTTACTGGTTCATGGTTGATAGCACATCTATAGATCTGTGGTTAATTTACTGGTTCATGGTTGATAGCACATCTATAGATTTTTGGTTAACTTATTGGTTCATGGTTGATAGCACATATAGATGTGTGGTTAAATTACTGGTTCATGGTTGATAGCACATCTATAGATTTGTGGTTAACTTAATGGTTCATGGTGGGTAGCACATCTAGACCTGTGGTTAACTTTATAATAATGATTCGTGGTTGATAGCACATCTAGAGATCTCTGGTTAACTTTCTGGTTCATGGTTGATAGCACCTCTATAAATCTGTGGTTAATATACTGGATCATGGTTGACATTACATGTACATGTATAGATCTGTGATTAATTTATAGTTCACTGTTGATAGCACTACTGGTTCATGGTTGATAGCACATTTATAGATCTGTGGTTAACATAATGGTTCATCATTGATAGCATATTTATAGATCTGTGTGACTAACTTACTGGTTATGTAGTTGATAGCACATCTATAGATCTGTGGTTAACTTACTGGTTATGTGGTTGATTAGCACATCTATAGATCTGTGATTAACTTACTGGTTCATGGTTGATAGCACATCTATAGATCTGTGGTTAACTTAATGGTTCATGGTTGATAGCACATCTATAGATCTGTGGTTAACTTACTGGTTATGTGGTTGATAGCACATCTATAGATCTGTGGTTAACTTACTTTTTATGTGGTTGATAGCACATCTATAGATCTGTGGTAAACTTACTGGTTCGTGGTTGATAGCACATCTATAGATCTGTGGTTAACTTACTGGTGCATGGTTGATAGCACATCTATAGATCTGTGGTAAACTTACTGGTTATGTGGTTGACAACACATCTATAGATCTGTGGTTAACTTACTGGTTCATGGTTGATAGCACATCTATAGATCTGTGGTTAACTTACTGGTTATGTGGTTGATAGCACACCTACAGATCTGTGGTTAACTTACTGGTTCATGGTTGATAGCACATCTATAGATCTGTGATTAACTTACTGGTTCATGGTTGATAGCACATCTATAGATCTGTGGTTAACTTACTGGTTCATGGTTGATAGCACATCTATAGATCTGTGGTTAACTTACTGGTTATGTGGTTGATAGCACATCTATAGATCTGGTTAACTTACTGGTTCATGGTTGATAGCACATCTATAGATCTGTGGTAAACTTACTGGTTATGTGGTTGATAGCACATCTATAGATCTGTGGTAAACTTACTGGTTATGTGGTTGATAGCACATTGATAGATCTGTGGTTAACTTACTGGTTCATGGTTGGTAGCATATTTATAGATCTGTGTGACTAACTTACTGGTTATGTGGTTGATAGCACATCTATAGATCTGTGATTAACTTACTGGTTATGTGGTTGATAGCACATCTATATATCTGTGGTTAACTTACTGGTTCATGGTTGATAGCACATCTATAGATCTGTGGTTAACTTACTTTTTATGTGGTTGATAGCACATCTATAGATCTGTGGTTAACTTACTTTTTATGTGGTTGATAGCACATCTATAGATCTGTGGTAAACTTACTGGTTCATGGTTGATAGCACATCTATAGATCTGTGGTTAACTTACTGGTTATGTGGTTGATAGCACATCTATAGATCTGTGGTTAACTTACTGGTTATGTGGTTGATAGCACATCTATAGATCTGTGGTTAACTTACTGGTTCATGGTTGATAGCACATCTATAGATCTGTGGTAAACTTACTGGTTATGTGGTTGATAGCACATTGATAGATCTGTGGTTAACTTACTGGTTCATGGGTGATAGCATATTTATAGATCTGTGTGACTAACTTACTGGTTATGTGGTTGATAGCACATCTATAGATCTGTGATTAACTTACTGGTTATGTGGTTGATAGCACATCTATAGATCTGTGGTTAACTTACTGGTTCATGGTTGATAGCACATCTATAGATCTGTGGTTAACTTACTTTTGATGTGGTTGATAGCACATCTACAGATCTGTGGTTAACTTACTGGTTCATGGTTGATAGCATATTTATAGATCTGTGTGACTAACTTACTGGTTATGTGGTTGATAGCACATCTATAGATCTGTGGTTAACTTACTGGTTATGTGGTTGATAGCACATCTATAGATCTGTGGTTAACTTACTGGTTCATGGTTGATAGCACATCTATAGATCTGTGGTTAACTTACTTGTTATGTGGTTGATAGCATATCTACAGATCTGTGGTTAACTTACTGGTTCATGGCTGATAGCACATCTATAGATCTGTGATTAACTTACTGGTTCATGGTTGGTAGCACATCTATAGATCTGAGGTTAACTTACTGGTTCATGGTTGATAGCACATCTATAGATCTGTGGTTAACTTACTGGTTATGTGGTTGATAGCACATCTATAGATCTGTGGTTAACTTACTTTTTATGTGGTTGATAGCACATCTGTAGTTCTGTGGTAAACTTACTGGTTATGTGGTTGATAGCACATTGATAGATCTGTGGTTAACTTACTGGTTCATGGTTGGTAGCATATTTATAGATCTGTGTGACTAACTTACTGGTTATGTGGTTGATAGCACATCTATAGATCTGTGGTTAACTTACTGGTTATGTGGTTGATTAGCACATCTATAGATCTGTGATTAACTTACTGGTTCATGGTTGATATCACATTTATAGATATGTGGTTAACTTACTGGTTATGTGGTTGATTAGCACATCTATAGATCTGTGATCAACTTACTGGTTCATGGTTGATAGCACATCTATAGATCTGTGGTTAACTTACTGGTTCATGATTGATAGCACATGATCTGTTGTTAACTTACTGGTACATGGTTGATAGCACATCTATAGATCTGTGGTTAACTTACTGGTTCATGATTGATAGCACATGATCTGTGAATAACTTACTGCTGCATGGTTGATAGCACATCTGTAGGCCTATGGTTAACTTACTGGTTCATGGTGGATAGCACATCTATAGATCTGCGGCTAACTTAATGGTCAGGGTTGATAGCACATCTATAGATCTGATTGATACAACATCTATAGCTATGTTGTTAATTTAGTGGTTCATGGTTGATAGCACATGTGTAGATCTGTGGTTACTTACTGATTCATTTTCGATAGTTCACCAGCTCTTGTTGTATGTGTTTGTTTTGTCTTCAATCATAGTTTTGCAAGTAAAGTGAATATGTAATTATTTGAATAATTTGAAGTTCCCAGAAAGTTTATCGTATGGATTATAATTTGCTGTACGACCTATACATGTATATTGTTGATAGCAAATATAGATGTGTGGTTAACTTACTGGTTCATGGTTGATAGCACATCTATAGATCTGTGGTTAATTTACTGGTTCATGGTTGATAGCACATCTATAGATTTTTGGTTAACTTAATGGTCAGGGTTGATAGCACATCTATAGATCTGATTGATACAACATCTATAGCTATGTTGTTAATTTAGTGGTTCATGGTTGATAGCACATGTATAGATCTGTGGTTACTTACTGATTCATTTTCGATAGTTGACCAGCTCATACATGTATATTGTTGATAGCAAATATAGATGTGTGGTTAACTTACTGGTTCATGGTTGATAGCACATCTATAGATCTGTGGTTAATTTACTGGTTCATGGTTGATAGCACATCTATAGATTTTTGGTTAACTTATTGGTTCATGGTTGATAGCACATATAGATGTGTGGTTAAATTACTGGTTCATGGTTGATAGCACATCTATAGATTTGTGGTTAACTTAATGGTTCATGGTGGGTAGCACATCTAGACCTGTGGTTAACTTTATAATAATGATTCGTGGTTGATAGCACATCTAGAGATCTCTGGTTAACTTTCTGGTTCATGGTTGATAGCACCTCTATAAATCTGTGGTTAATATACTGGATCATGGTTGACATTACATGTACATGTATAGATCTGTGATTAATTTATAGTTCACTGTTGATAGCACTACTGGTTCATGGTTGATAGCACATTTATAGATCTGTGGTTAACATAATGGTTCATCATTGATAGCATATTTATAGATCTGTGTGACTAATTTACTGGTTATGTAGTTGATAGCACATCTATAGATCTGTGGTTAACTTACTGGTTATGTGGTTGATTAGCACATCTATAGATCTGTGATTAACTTACTGGTTCATGGTTGATAGCACATCTATAGATCTGTGGTTAACTTAATGGTTTATGGTTGATAGCACATCTATAGATCTGTGGTTAACTTACTGGTTATGTGGTTGATAGCACATCTATAGATCTGTGGTTAACTTACTTTTTATGTGGTTGATAGCACATCTATAGATCTGTGGTAAACTTACTGGTTCATGGTTGATAGCACATCTATAGATCTGTGGTTAACTTACTGGTGCATGGTTGATAGCACATCTATAGATCTGTGGTAAACTTACTGGTTATGTGGTTGACAGCACATCTATAGATCTGTGGTTAACTTACTGGTTCATGGTTGATAGCACATCTATAGATCTGTGGTTAACTTACTGGTTATGTGGTTGATAGCACACCTACAGATCTGTGGTTAACTTACTGGTTCATGGTTGATAGCACATCTATAGATCTGTGATTAACTTACTGGTTCATGGTTGATAGCACATCTATAGATCTGTGGTTAACTTACTGGTTCATGGTTGATAGCACATCTATAGATCTGTGGTTAACTTACTGGTTATGTGGTTGATAGCACATCTATAGATCTGTGGTTAACTTACTGGTTCATGGTTGATAGCACATCTATAGATCTGTGGTAAACTTACTGGTTATGTGGTTGATAGCACATCTATAGATCTGTGGTAAACTTACTGGTTATGTGGTTGATAGCACATTGATAGATCTGTGGTTAACTTACTGGTTCATGGTTGATAGCATATTTATAGATCTGTGTGACTAACTTACTGGTTATGTGGTTGATAGCACATCTATAGATCTGTGATTAACTTACTGGTTATGTGGTTGATAGCACATCTATATATCTGTGGTTA
>JAVTVY010033846.1:0-14757 GCA_036873755.1 Hanleya hanleyi | reverse complement strand
TCCTCCCCCTACCGATTCCCCCCTACTGTTCCCCCGTACTGCCCCCACCCCCCACATATCCCAGTGGTAAGTGGACTACATGTACAATTTACACACTTGACATGGCAATCATATTTGCTGGTTTTGTCCGTTTACTTAAGGATTTTATTAAGTACATTATTGCATCGCCACCCGCCCCTCCCCCTATTTTTTTTTTTTTTATCTTGGTATACATCTTCGGTTGGTAGTTGCGTGGAGTTTTCGATTGTACAAAAGCAAACGAAGACTGCAACCCGCCCTGCTCCGTGTTGGGGATACACCGCATGGTTGTTTTTGCCGTGCTTCCTATTGTACCGCAGCGAGTGCAGATTGGGCTTAGTTTTTGGCTTGTAGGATTATCTTTGCAGTTTCTTTGCTCCTATTTTCTATTATCCTTTGTCTTTTACACTCTTCCGTTTTCTGTATTCTGTGTTCTATATTCCCATATTTTGCGGAATATTTCTGCTCCTTTTGGAAGCTCTTCCCTTTACCTTTAACCTTTTTTTCTTGAGGCATCTCTGCTTCCGAGTTTACGTTGCAGGATGTCGAGTCCGATATCACATGAGGAGTTTGACCAGTTTCTCATTCTATACAGAAAAATGGGAATGGATTCCCGAGCCGCAAGTCCAGATGAGTTCAAACGGTCAATGAATGCTGCAACCCAACCAGATGGTGTAGCGGTAGCTGAAACATTCTCGGCACGACGCCAAACTTTCATCATAAAACAACCTCCCAAATTACCGAACTTGTCAGGGGACCCTACAGCAAGGCTCGAAGACTTCGAAATTTGACTGAACAGTTACATAAGGAAACTGACCATCAGATCGTCGCTACTAGGAGATGCGGCACATGTTATGATGAGAATGGCACCAGATACTCCAGTTCTCGGTGTCTTTGATGACATCGAGTTGGGAGATAACTTGATGGAACAATTTTATGCACCAGACCGGCCACGGCATGGGGATGTCGGTCAGAGGGATTGCTCAGTAAGGTACTCTCTAGTCGCCTCGTCGAGTTGTCACAGTACGACGGCCTTCAGATGCATAGAAAGGGAGCATCAACAGCGCCAGATGGAACAGAAAGAAAAGAAATATGGCGGCCGAACCATCGAAGGAGAGGTCTGAGTTGGGAGAGTTGAAGGGTCTTATTCGCCAGTTTTCACAAAGGCTGAAGAAGATTGAAAGCAAGTTGGAAGCCAACCATTGTTTGATCCGGATACAAGGCCACCACCTGTGAACACACGTACGATTGGACTTCAACAAGGCCCACAGTGTTGGAGATGTAATCAGATCGGACATATTTCTTGAAACTGTAAAATACGATCGGACCACTTAAGGAGACAGCATTCAAACGGGAACGGACCGGCGTCACGGGGCGAACGTTAGGTTCATTCACGCAATGCCCCATTGAAGATAAAATCCATTTAGTACCAGCGGGACTGGTTGGAGCTGCCACAGAAGCAAGTGTGTCAGTGAACGGCATGTAGACTCTGGCGCTTCTCGATACTGGCTCTACTGTGTCCATGGTGCCCTAGGGCTTTTACGAGCAGCGTTTATCTTCATGTCATTTGAAGTCTTTAGAAGACTTCATTCACAATGAATGTGCAGATGGTGAAGGCCTGCCTTATATGGGCTATGTCGAAGCCACTGTTGAAGCAAAGGACCTTTCAAGGCGTCCTGCACAGTGTATTTTCCTGGCAGTTCCAGAGAGCAGGTACAGTTGGGAACGAATTATCCGGGTCCTGCCATGGAATGCTGCCGCGACGAGGGCGGTATAAACTTTCTCCAATCCATGAAGCTTCAGACCCCTTGGTATTTAGCCTTTCGAAGTCTGGCGCTGCAGGATATGGAGCTCATGCATAACATTGGTAGATTACGCCTGATCAAAAGTGACGAAATTGGCAAAATAGTGGTGCCCCAAATACGACGACAATAGTTAAGGGATGCATTTAGAGGGCATTGCCATACCGTGATATCTGCGTGATGGCCCAGTCAAGTACGAAATGTGCATTGCCTCGAAGTTTTGAGATTGCTCCAGCATTATTCAGAATGCAAGGGAATAGTCGAGCAGAGGTACCTATTCAGAGCTCCAATCTTTCCACCCAGACGGTAGGTATTTCACCTACAGAGATCATATGCGAGATCCAACCTGTGAGTATAGAGCCAGTCTCCTCGTTTGTTTCAAACAAAGAACCAGAACAGAAAGAACACACCATGGACAAAGTTGGAATGCCACGGGAAATGACCACAGAACGACGCGAAGTCTTAAAGGGTATGTTTTTGTAGTACAGTGATATTTTTTCGTGCAACGACTTTGACATAGGACACACCACGGATGTTAAACATCACATAGGACTGACGGATGATGCCCCGCTTCCGGTGCATCCCCCCTTTCATGTTCCAAGTGGTTTAGGAACACTTGCAACAGCCCCTAGCATGTGAAATTATTCGAAGATCACACAGCCATTGGACACCACATGTCGTACTTGTCCGCAAGAAAGATGGTTCATTGCGCATGTGCATAGATTATCTCGAGCTAAACAAGAGAACGACGAAAGACTTATGCACCGCCAAGAATTGAGGATATATTGAATCGGCTTTCGGGTCCGCAGTTTTGTCGTTCTTGGATATGAAATTAGGATACCACCAAATCCAGATCAAAAAGCGGGACAAGGAAAGAACAGCATCTACTGTAGGGCCACTGGGGTTTTACGAATTCAATCGCCTGCCATTTGGATTGGTTAACGCCCCTACCACTTACCAACGGCAGATGGAGCACATACTCGGTGACCTTCACCTTAATATATTTAGATGATTTGATAGTGTTTTCCTCAACCTTCGAAGAACACCTTCAGCGGTTGGAAAAGTTCTCCCAGTGTCTCCGAGAAGCGGCATTAAATTATCACCAAAGAAATGCGACTTCTTGCAGAAAAGCGTCAAGTTTGTCGGTCACATTCTCTCAGCAGGAGGGGTTCAGACTGATCCAGAAAAGACGGCAAAAGTAGTGTCCTGGCCTACGCCACGAGACCCGTATGAGATAAGAAAATTCCTCGGATTTGCAGGGTATTACCACAAATTTGTACAGAATTTCTCTAGGATCGCACGACCACTGACTGACTTGCTCCCGGATACAGTTAAGAAAGGGTGAAAAAAGATTGGTCCGATCCCCAGGTCCAGTTCGACGGCACGATCAGGGGCATTTGAGAAGTTGAATTAATCTCTTGCATCACCGCCTGTTCTTGGAGATGCCGACTTCACCTTGCCATTTGAACTTCATACAGATGCCAGCTCTCATGGTTTGGGTGCTGTACTATATCAAAACCAGGGCCAGACGAAGAGGGTGATTGCCTATGCCAGTAGAGGATTGAACAAGACGGAAAGGAACTATCCCGCGCATAAACTGGTGTTCTTGGCGTTGTAATGAGCGGAAACAGAAATATTTTATGATTATCTTTACGGTCATAAATTTACTGTTTACACGGATAGCAATCCACTTACTTACGTTTTGACCTCGGCGAAATTGGATGCTACTGGTCAGATGGCTTGCAGCAATTTCTGCATTTGATATACGGTACAAATCGGGGAAAGCGAACACCGATGCACATGTTTTGTCTCGACTTCCGGGACGCGAAGATCAAGAAATCGAGGAGATTGCATCAGATTCGATCAGTGCTATTTGTGATAGATCTCGGGGACCGCCATTTTTGGAGACCCTGTGTTTCAACATTGCCTTGGTAGAAGAGGATGAGGAAGGCAGCATAGCTATCTTCTCTGTCGGAGACTGGCGCCGAGCTCAAGACAAAGGTCCAGTATTCAATCGAGTGTTGACGTGTATACGTCGAAACAGACTTTCAGGGAATGATATTCCATCACCATTTCGGCGCGAGTTCAAACATCTAAGGATGGACAGGGGAGTATTATATCGTGAGGCCCAAATAGAGGGCTTGAAGAAAAGACAACTTATGCTACCAGCTGCATTCATCAACCAAGCATTGGATGGACTGCACAACGATGTTGGCCATCTGAAGAGGGACCGTACACTCGCACTCTGCCGTGACAGGTTTTACTGGCCAAGGATGGCGAGCGATGTGGACCACTGGGTCAGAGAATGTAAATGGTGAATCCGTCGCAAGAAGCCAGCAGATGCCAGGGCAGCCTTGACAGGCATCCGCACCAGTCAACCTCTCGCGTTAGTGTGCATTGACATCCTGGCACTGCAAATGTGGAAGGGTGGATTCCAGAATGTTTTGGTTTTGACCGACATTTCACTAGATACGTCCAAGCATACCCGACAAAGAACATGAGCGCCAAGACATCTGCTGAAGTTTTGTTTAACAATTTCTTCGCACATTATGGATTTCCGCAAAGGATTCACTCGGATCAAGGTGCAAATTTCGAGAGTAAAGTAAATCTGATGACGGAGATGTGTATCGTTGCACGGATCGATAAAAGTTGCTCTACCTCCTATCACCCTCAGGGATGCGGTATGTGCGAGAGGTTCAACAGGACACTTCTCGATATGCTTGGAGCATTGGATCCATCTAGGAAAGAAAACTGGAAGTCACCTGTCGCTCGTTTGGTACATGCATACAATAAATAGCACGCGCCACGAGTCGACCGGCGAGTCCTTTCTTTCTTATGTTTGGACGCCAACGCAGATTACCAATTGACTTGGCGTTTGGATTAAATCGGTTGGAGAAGTCTACCAAAACTTCCTATGTTCAAGACCTAAAAACAGATTATCGGAGTCCTACAAGCTAGCCACACAAGCAGCAGAAAAGGCCCAGAAACGACAGAAGAGTCACTATGATATTAAGCTTCTTGGAGCAACTATTTTCCCAGGAGACCGGGTGCTGGTAAAGCAACTAGACTTTGAAGGCCAACACAAACTGGCTGACAAGTGGGAAACAGATGTGTACCTGGTAAAGAATCAGCCAAATCTAAACATCTCTGTGTTCGTGATGCAGAAAGAGAATGGAGACTGCGAACCCTGAATAGGAACCACCTTCTGCCTATTGGTTCACTCGTCCCACAAACTGATGCAGACAAGTTGGAGTTTGTAACAAAGGACACGGGGGTCAATGGTCCAAGCACGGATAAAATGCAAACAGAGGTTACTCAAGTGGATGATTTGAGTGATGTGGATGACGGATCCGTGCTAGCGTTAGTTGTACAGGAATATCCACACCAAAATATTTCAGCGGCCGCTGCTGGAGAAAACAGCGACCGGAGGGCTGAAAGGAGTCCACATCCAGGAAATAGAGCCACGCGACCATTGATAGAGGAGATGGTGGTCCAGGATGATGAACAAGTGGCTGGGATATGTCCTGAAGATTGTCCTCGGTCCGAAACCGAGGAATTACAGACGAACCCGAATTAGCATACTAAGCATCTCGAAATCTGTTGCAGGATGATACTGCCTCCATACGGTGCTGATTCAGCGGGACCGAAGAGGAACAGGCGAACTCTTGGCTGGATGTCATCGGGAGACTACTGTCAGCGACAAATGATAAGTATTGACCGGACAGGAAAGCCACCAAAGGGTCATGTTTCTGAGGACATTGTCAGAGGGCGGATGGCTCGAACGTTTACCGGAGGATGCATACCAGGCAATGCTGTCACTGGTGAACCAGCTTAACTGTCGGGACGACATTTTCTCAAGGAGGAGTATGCGACAGGTTGTAATTTACTATATTTTAATTATTTGAATAAAACAACAAAAACGATTTGCTTTACTTATAATTGTTTATATATATTGAGTTCACATTTATTCCATTAGCACTGGGAAAATGGGATAGTGTAATTCCCATCCTTTGTTAACCCCATCCATACTTTAGACCACCCCTATTGAGCCTCCACTTGGTTTGCTAGTTTATTGAAACACCCCGTGCCTATTCAGAAGCCCTGTTAGTTGTAGCCCCTTACTGTACCCCGCTGTTGCAGTTATCCAAAACTGGTCATGCTAATTTGACCAGTGGTTCTCTTTTGTCATTGGCTGAAATGGTCAAATGATTTGGCATGCTTTACTTCATGTAGATTTTGAAGACATTCACTCCTCAGGTCTTTGATCTTATACATGGGCGTGTGCGTGTGCTGGTTTTTGGTGTTTTGTGGCTACTAGATGTCTGGGTGAATTAACCTATGTGTTGCTTTGACTAAATAGGATTCTGTCACTAAGACTGGGTAATTCATACTCTGTTTTCTGTAATTTGTAGTCTATTTTCTTATCCTGTAATTTGTCTAAAATATCACAACCATTCCAAATAGAGTAAAATGGATCGAGTTATTATAGCATTTCATAGCATGTATATGATAACAAAGTAATGATACACATGGAATGATAAATTTCTCTGTATACCTGTAGTGATAGGTGTAACCCTGTCTGAAGGTTATTATGGTATATATATTTAAGTGAACGGGTAAACTACATGTATCCAGGGGTCGCATGATCGTAGTGATATCGGTTCCATCCCATAGACAAGGTTTAGTTACCTGTCCTGATATATATTTGACCATCTATTCTAATTAGAAATTGGACTTATATTATATCCAATGTAGATGTGTGCTATTATAATATAATTAATGCCATTAGGAATGATATTATGCTATCAGGAATGCTATAATGCTGCCCGGAATGATATTCATGCTATTATATATATTGCTTGGGATTTTGTACATATCTCACTATAATACTTATTATAAATACGTAAACTAGTGATGTGATCTGGTATGGAGATTAGTAATGACCATAGCGCTCGTACATATATTTATGGTCTGTTATATGTTTTATATTTTTATAGAACCAAACTCTGAACTCTGAAAGTTCCACGTCCTACATTCTATGGTCTACATTCTTCGATCCTCTTCATCATCACATTCTCTATTATATCTCTATTCTCTATTCTCCATATCCCGAAGTACCGAAGCATTTCTGAATAAATAACTCGAATCCAAGTCACAGTCGTCCTGTCCAGTCTATTGGGGGAATTCGGTCTGTGTAACAGTATTACATTTTCTCCACCTCTTGCATATCGCTCCAATTTACATTACACATGCTGATATCTTTATTAATTTATTACCGTTCCAGGGAAGATTTGAACTACTGTCGGTAACTTAAAACGTACACTATTGGTATAAAAACAGATGTTTTGATTAAAAGAAAACAGTATAGAAAAGAAAATTAAACATATAGGTATTCAGTATTAAGAGGCTGTATTTGAATCGGCAAGTGCCATAATCAGATCCTACATACAGCAGATAGCCGTCGTACAAAGTGAATTCCAATAACTCGATTAAAACGTGATGTAGAGATATTATTTATATGTCATTGTAAAGGTCTTGCTCTGGAGAATAAATAAAAATATTTTAGACTGGGACCATCGGGTGGGGTTGGTCACACCCAGATTGTGTTTTCCTGCGTTATCAGTATATATGATAGACCATATAATATTAGTCCAAAATTGGAGTGGCACACAGGCATATGTATGCACAGGCCGTAGGTATACACTCAAAATAATAATCCGTTAAAATTTAACGTATTACTATCCGTTAGGTAGTTTTAACGGATTAATCCGTTATATAAACGGAAATAGTACGTTATAGTAAGGGAATCTTCCGTTGTTGTATTGCACTGACGGACTCATCCGTTACATCAACGGAATATCCCAGTCAGCAAGTAATCATTGGTCCCACCTGGGCAAACGTGGGCATGTCGCCGGCTGTGGGGGCATGGGCAACCCTACACTAGCCCCAAGTGGGTTAAGTACTGGGAAGCCCACATTCTGAATTGGGCTGTGTAGGAATAGGCAAACCCACGTCGGCCCCATGCGGGTGAAATATGGAGGAACCCACATTTGCACAGGCTTCATCTGCCACGTTAGCCCGACGAAGGCCCAACATCGGCAATTAAGACATTGGCTCGACATCGGCAAACCAGCATTGTCCCAGCGGGTATGAATGATACGAGAGATGGAGGCCAAGTGAGGGCCATCTCGGCGTTGCCATTGTGTGTTATTGTCCATGTGGGGCCCACGTCGGGGAGAGTGAGGGCAAATGTGGGCCGACGCCGGCTTTCCGGCGATGGGCCAATGTTTGGCGAGTCATGTGGAGCCAACGAGGGAAAGCCCAAGCGATGTATTGGCCGCATCGGGCCGACGTGGGCATCTCCACATTAACCTAACCACACCGGGCAGTCGTGGGCATCACCTCACCAAGAGTTATCTAACTTGAATGAACCTACTCATTTGTTTTACTTTTATGAGCAGGAAATTGTAATTTTAAAATTTATCTGCATGTATAATTACGTTTGCTATTAATGAGCAATATCGGAATTATATGCCAAACATGTCCGACTCTGTCCGATCGATAGAATTTTAATTTTTTTAAATTTCTTCCTCGACAAAGAGAAAGCACTGAATTAAAAACCACATGAGAGTTAATCAGCGCAGTCAATATCAATGCGGTTTGAGTTAAAATCATTAAACATTGGATATTACGAACGATTCCGATGATCTATATACTGAGAGGATTTTTCTCTTAACTCGGACGTTAGAGTTACGTGAAAAAGTCCACTCAATATAAACCCAGTTTGCATGGGATAAAATTTAATAAATTTCCGGTTACCAGCAAGGGCCCAACGTTGAATCCGTTAAAAAATAAGAATCCGTTACAATAACGGAATATTCCCTCGATTCCCTGGGGACGGACTTTTCCGTTAGATTTAACGGATAATAAAATCCGTTGAATCCGTTAAAAAATAGGAATCCGTTACAATAACGGAATATTCCCTTGATTCCCTGGGGACGGATTTTTTCCGTTCGAGTAAACGGAATTTTATTTTGAGTGTAATCAAAGTACTTAAAGTACTGATGTCGGGTTTACTTGCATCAGAGGAGTTTATTAGTCCCATATTTGGGAAGAATGGTGGTGTTCGCTTGACATAGGGAATCGTCCTCCAGCTGTTCGGTTTGAAGGGCCAAACTTTCACTTTTATCAAAGGGATATGAAATGGACCATTTTGTACAGCCTTCATGCTGAATTATAAGACCCGAAATAATGAAGGACTGCAGATGCACGAACACGGATTTATGGCTCACTAAAGTTGGTAAGTTGGTAAGTTGGCTTATTTTCGTATTTTTAGGCACTTTTCGGTGCGGATTTTCTCTTGTTACAAAAATAGGACACCTTTAACCAAAACCAATTTTAGCTATTTTGACCAACAAATAAGTCTAAATATGATTTTGGTTAAAGGTGTCATAATTTTGCAACGAGAATTTTGGAGAGAAAATGTCGACTGTAAATGCACCGAAAAGTGCAAAATACGGCAGGTTTGAACCACTGTAAGTCTGGTTGTGTTTGTCTGTAGGTCTTGATTATTCTTTATCTTTATCTATTCAAATGGTCAATTTGGTGCTTTTTAGACAAAAATTAGCCCCACCAGCTGTGTGTATCAAAAACGCATTGAGGACGATTCCCTATCTAAAGTGAAGATCATCTTTGTGATCTTGCACTATATATGAATCATAACTTTTGTTGTAAGGTAGCTTACCAAAGATTGAAAAATGTTCAAAAATGTTCAAAAATATTAAAATTCATATTCGTAATAATAATTCATAAAGTGCCATATAGTTATAGAACAACCTCAAGAATATGTGTGTAAAGTTTGTGTATCCTGTAATTTTTGTATGGCTCCGTAAAGGACCATCGCCGATATTGGACAGATCCACATTTGTTTGACACACCGTGTACGTTGCTGTCCTCTCACCGTGACGGGACAACCACAGTTCACTAAATTTGCATTTTCCCGGCATCGGCAAAATTAGCCCAAAGCTAAATTCCAAACCAACGAACAATGGCGACTGCAATTTGACCAGTCCAAATGGCGACTGTTCTGATACGTAAATTAGTACAGATGTCAAGAGCGTGAGCCAATCAGCTGTCGACATTATGACCTCGACCAATACACGTCACAGAATATGAATATTAATTCAGCGGGAAACAGTCACGAGTTTAGTTCAACCAATGGACTACACAAAATATGTAAATGAGCCGTCTGACCTCGTTCCAATCTGGCGAAGGGTCACCAGCAACACGTTTCACGGCTGTTTGGATTTTTATTCCGCAATAAATTTCGCTGAACTTCAGAGAATAACTTAGCTTTTTCCACTCATTTTCCCGGACTCTGTACATATATTTCCTCTGACTTTCCATGTCCTTTCAACGAAATTCCATTACTCTTAGCGCCTGGAATTGCATGGCTTGTGCGAGGCCTGTTGTGAATGCTGTAAGGGGCATCAAATGAGAACAGTCTCCGGGCAGGAGATCAAAACTACACATGTGCAGAAGAAAAAAGAAAAACTGAAAAGTGATACTAATGTAGGGTTTACCCTTGGTAAACCCGACAAAAAAGTACATAGATATTGACGCCCTCTTGACTCGCCAGGGTACAGAGCACTTTTTTGGTGATAGTCCGCTAATATTACATAAGATGGTCGATCATGCAAATTATTGAAGACTGGACCAGGATTTTTCTCGACATCAGTCGCCACCATTAATAATCGCTGTTGGTCATATTGTTCGAAATCTGTGTATTTGGGAAATATATTGCTTGTGAATTTTGTTAGTGTATGGAAATGTAGATTGAATGGATTGTGAATATTTGAAGACTGCAACATAATGCAAAGAAATAACAAAAAGACGGTATAGTGCCTAACCTTTGTCATTTTCAGTGTCCTGATGAATGAATTTCTAAAGTGAACTCCCTTTTTAGTCCAGTCAAATTGAGGTTTGATCCACCACAAATTGCAACAGAATTGTTTTTGCTGCAATGCATTTCCAAAAGGTGTCTAGAATAAGATACTACAAGTCTACAAACAGATATGCATGGGAAATATATTAAATTTCAAGTTGAAATTTGGGGTATTTTTCGCGAAATTTCATTGCTTACCTGTCTCTTGCTCCTATAAGAAAACCTTGTACTTGCTACTAAGCGTGGAAGAAATGGGTCATTACTTACACTCATTTCATTCGTTATCATATCAAGCCTAAAATAATACCCTTGCACGAAAATAGTTATGGAAAAATTAAAATGGCGGATGTGTGGGGTCATTCTAAATCTGAACTTTTTACCATTTTCATGACAGTCCAGGCTATCTATCTGGTTTTTTTTAGCTAGACCCAAAACAAATTGCAACAGAATTCTTTTCACTGGTATATATTTCTAATAGGTTCACAGAACAACATACTAAAGGTCTACCAAAATCTACTGGGTGGAGATAAGACTTTTTTTTAATACAAAATGCGCCATTTTATAATACATAATAGGCTATTATGCCTCATATAAGCAAGGTAGAATATTGTTTTTTTCCGTGAATGAGGACAGTTTATCACCCAGAAATCCAATTAATGCATGACGCAGGGTACAGTATGCCATGGTGGTGAAAACATGTGTCTTCCCGGTGGATTTGCTCATAAGCGTAGATAGCAAACTGATAGTTCAGCATCAGGCTATATGAATTATACATGGTAATATTCAGTCAGTTAACATTTTTGCCATTAGCATAATCATCTGAAAGAGGAATTCTCTCCCAAAATAAATGAAATGACAAGCTGTGATATATTTTCCTTCAACCGATAACTGTCACAGACAATATTTCCACAAACCCACTCATGGAGATATCTCTCTATTATCACAACATGTGCCTTGTTGAAAAACAGCTCTGCAAATCATTAATGATCTATCGCAATTGTGTGTCAGATATGTTTTGACGAAAGAAGAATAATTATGCGGATCATATCATCTAATTATCAAACATATAATAATCTAGATTATAGGCAAACTTGATGTTCTACCACGACGTTCTACTAGTTAATTTAACATGTTTCATTTTACATTTTCAACAATATAGGCCATGCTCCTACAGATGCATCTTCTTCAGCTGCAATCTTTCTTGCAATTGCACCGATAACCTCAAAAAGTGCCAGTGGAACTGATGGCAGTTCAGTTTTCACAGAGAGAAGCCGTCCACCCTCATTCTTGTGGCTGCAATGGATGATCTTCCCCTTTCCAATCTAAACACGCGAACCTTGATACTTAGCTGATGTTGATGCTGGTGGAAGGTTTTGTACCTGCACATATATGGTTCGTTTTTGTCACAGAAACGCTTGTATCTCATGCAGTCAATTGCCTCGTCAAGGTTACCATTGTATAAACACACAAGCACCTGCAATAGATAACCTCCATCGGGACTCCCAATCGCCTGGTTGAGCACTTCAGCTTGTTGGCGAAATAGCTCATTGAGCCTTGTTTTCTTTACGGCCGCACATTTGCCAATGCCATATGATCAGCATACTGTGTCACAGCCCTGAATGGCATGCACAAACAGCATATTTGTGCAGACTTACATTCCTATCACAGTCTTTGTCTTCTCGACATTCCAAACTATCCGTTTCTTTGAATTCTCTCTTGGCTGAAAGTAGATGACATTGTCATCCATGTCTACATGAAAACAGAGCAGAACTAACAGGTCAATATCATCACCAACCAACGTTTTGATGCTTTCAGTCGATTAAACGGCAGCTTTTACAATAAAAACATCTGCATATGAAACATCCCGCCCTTTTCATCTGGTCACTCATAAGAGTAATGAACCGGTACTTGTTGACGTTGTTTGCTAGGAATTCGTCTTTCTTTGACTGAATGCCCATGTCACTAGCGGGACCGGAGAGTTTGGAATGTCAAGAAGACAAAGCCTGTGCTGAGAATGCAAGTCTGCACAAATATGTTGCTTGTGCGTGCCATTCCGGGCTGTCACAGTATTCCGACCATATGGCATTGACAAAGGTGCTGCCTTGAAGAAGACAACTGTCACTGAGCTATTTCGCCACCAAACTGAAGTGTTCATCCAGGTCATAATTCAATGTTGTCTCCTTTTGTTTTGTTTTCATTTTCCTTTGTTTTCTTTCACTTTGTTTTCACATAGTGTTTCTGTGTTCTTGTGCAGTAATAGAAACTCTATATAAGGACATGCGAACGGTGTGACTAACGTCACAGTACCTACAAAGTAGGGTTTGATATGATTTAAGTGTGCACCTTGACCTAAGACTGACCATTTCCATAGTCGTAGGAGACCTTGAGACATGTTTTTGCCAATTTCGAGGTTTCTAGGTCACCTAATTAGGTCACTAATTGGGTCAGAAAGTAGGTCACCTTGACCCAATTAGGTCAAATCACACCGACATTGACCTAATTAAGCGTATTTCAATGATCTTAGGAGACATTAGAACACCTTTTTGCCAATTCCAAGGTTTATAGTTCACCTAAATTTCCATCAAAAGTAGGTCAGCTCAAAACTTGCTGGCAACGGTCCTCTATGCATGTTCATGCAAAAAAATCAAGGTTCTAATGTCAACGGTTCTCTTTATATTGCCGGAGAAAGGATTCGGAGGGACTGACTGACTCACTCACTCACTCGTACCGGACAATTTGCAAATGAGAGCCAATCTGATTAAAACCATATCTAAAAATAACGCTCCCCATCCGACATGTCGCCGAATTTAGATCTGAGTCTAACACTGGAGTTTCCGTGTTCGGAGACCTAGCCCTCCACAGGTCTAGGTCACGTGCATAACATACCTCGTGTTGCGAATTGGGGGCGACAGGCCTACGATAAATAAAGCAAAACTCATCTTCTCAGATATTTTAGCTTGTTTCGTCAGATCAATATATAGAAACGATGATGATGTTCGATTAACATAAATATAATTTAGATATATCTATCAATTGAAAAAGACATTTCATAATGAATGTTACGAGGCAAGTATCACGAGGCCAACCTGCCTCCCCCGCCGCAGCTGTGGTCTGAGCTTGCGGTTGAGTCCCGTCTCATGTTGTGGACTAGGGGCGTACGATAAATGGGAAGTAAAACTGAACTTTGAAATCAACTTATCTACTGATATATATAATGATAGCTGCTGTTTCGTCATACCCTCGGAATTGAGAGCTGCCATATCCTATTTCCTTGCGTCAAATGTAACTTAACGTTCCAATTTATCGATTATTCTGTATTGATAAAGCCACAAAGATTTCGTCATACCCGATCAGATCTGGCTGACACCTGTATTTATCCTCGAAATATTGGTGAGAATTCATCCTAGCGAACTGCTCGTGAAAGCACATATAACCATGATAACCATTTTCCGAAATCTGAAAATAACTACATAATAATAATAATAAACTGTATTTAAAGTCGTTGATCTGTTCAGACAAGAAGAGATGATTGTATATTACGGGCTTTCATTACCGTTCGTTTAACAGGAATCACTCGATATATAAAAAAATTCAAAATTTATAGACAAATGAGCATTGATATCAATTGACCACGAATAGTGAACGAAATTATCCCTTGAACATCAACAGTTGAAATTCCAGTTATTTGAATGAGAAATTCAAATTTACATTTGACTTTAAGCCTAGCTACACTTTGAATTTTGAGCTTTTCTTGTATCTATTAACATGTGATTTTGGCACTTTTCTTTATTGCCAGAAATCAGCATAGCGAAGGACCCATTTTTTTGGCTAATTGCAGTCAGCATTTTACCATATTAATTGTTTTCCAGGATAGCATGTTGAGTGCGCATTTTTGATTTAATTCTAAAATCCCATTGAATTTTTTTAGATTCTCTCATTCATACGAAAATCATGTATAAAAAACATGATCAAAACTAAAGATTGTTTGTGATC
>JAVTVY010033845.1:0-137984 GCA_036873755.1 Hanleya hanleyi | reverse complement strand
AGTATAATGTTTTGGTCATCAGAGTTAGTTGTGTATTATAAACAGCCACATATGCTTGTCAGCAAGAGGCGCTAAAATTGAGACTAATGACGAGTGTGTCAGAACATTACTTTGAATTCGATCTATTTCAAATTTGTTGTTTATATATTGTGTAAACATAACCCATTTCAATCAGCAAATGTCTACATGTACATTTTGAAGAGACCTGATAGATTATGGATTTGGAGATTTTTATGTGTGCAACAGAAGAAAATAGCAAACAATATATATATAGTGATATCATGCCCTTCTGGTGTGAGCCATCAAATTAGAAGAAAAGCAAACAACTGAACTTCTCGTATAATCTCCTAGCGTATATTAGGCAAGACAGACATCTGTCCCGAGAATGGAGAATCCAAATCAGGGTTACCTCCCCTGTATGCCCATACAGTAGACCGGTTATGCCAGCATTCGTTTCGCTGCCTGTTCATTCTCCAGGTCAGGGGTGTTTATTGGGACACGATACATTCTGAAATGTGTAGAATGAGTCTATATCCAGACAGAATTTTGAATCAACGATGCTGGTCATGACCTGTCTTCTGTGTGGATATACAGGGGAGGCGACCAGTCTATATCCAAATACATAAGCATAATGTCACAAATATCACGAATGAGTTCCTGTAATGACTGTCATGACCTGTCACCCAGGATAATGCAATCTGGTCAGAAGCATAATGTTGGAAATATTCTGACAGATGATCCACAGTCACTGAGAACAAGAAATAAAATAAGGCATGTCTGGACAATGTCACAAGCAAATTTGTAGTTATGCCATGAACTGGCAATATGTAGATCTGATTACACCTTCACCAGAGTAGGGCCATTGTTATATAAGATCTGTTTGATGTAACCATCCTACCAAAAATATTTAGCAATTTTTGGGTAGCCTCATTTTTTTATTATTTGAAATATAAAGGATTCCAGTAGTGATCTGTTCAAAATTTTCAAAAATTAATGTTATGACTTTTTGAGTTATAAATAAGTAGATACCAATAAATCTACATATGCATAACCTATAACCAATTTCAAATCTTGTTTTATAAATGTTTTGTCAAATTCACATTTGATAATGATAAATTATAAAATAAAATAAAAATGCCTTCCAACCTACCTACTCACCAATATCCATGAAACCTGGTGACATTTTATCCTTCTTTCTATCCCATGATGCATTATGTATCCATGCCAACTGAATTACAGTTTCCACCTGTGTAGTCCAAAGATGGTGGATTTATACTTCTGATTCCCACAATGCAGTGCAGTGATGACATCAGATTCAATGTCTATTATTGAACCTTAGTTACAACTATTATTATGGATGGCCTAAAGTTAATCTGCCATGGCAATTGTCCAGTAGGCCTACTTACTACATGTTTATATTTGCAGGAAAGTAATAATTTGTGAATATATTATTTGGATCTCACATAAAATTGAGTAGTAAACAGTCTCGACCAGGACTGAAATTCTGAACATTTCATGCCTTGAACCTAGAAAGAGATACTGTTCCCTTAAACATGATAAAATAAATATCATTGTCTTGCAGGTTCAGTGCATTCTCAGGTTGAAGACACTTGTGAGCTTCATAGAGTTAACCATTATGCCTGTGAGTAGAACTTGTACATGGACTGCAAAAATAAATGAAATTTAAATTTATCGTTCTCAAAACTGCTGAACTAAGAAGATTTATCTTGCTGTTCCCTCATATTTTTCTGTGCAAGAAGAAACAAGGAAACCTTTCCTGAAAATCCATCAGCAATCTCAATTCCAGATCCTCATCAGTCAGGGGAGAATAGCAAGAATCTATTTTCATGGTGGATTTCATCATTGAGACAAGTGTAATCTATCATCTAAATGTAGTTTAAATCTGTATTAGACCATCAGTTTGTCAAAAAAGTTATTCTTTAAGACTGATGAGATCTTTAACTCTACCAGTCTATGATCATTTACTCTTTCAGAATATATGAGGTTGATGGCCAGGAGATGAAAGCGTGACCATGCAGGCTGTATGGTGCTTGAGTAACACTAAAATAATCTTCTCACTCGTGTTTCTATGTAAAAAAAAAGGAAATAAATCTGAATGCTAAATGTTACTTTTCTCTGTACATGTTTTGCAGCCATTGTAAGTCGACCTCAGTGAGTTGTCTTCATATTTGAGTCTGTACCGCCTACAATGCCCATGTAAGTAACAGCCTCTTCATTTCACTGCACTGCAACGGTCTAGTGGTTAGAGCATCCTCCTCACAAGTGGGAGGTCCTATGATCAATCTCTGGTCGAGTCATATCTAACACTTAAAAATTGGAACTTGTTGCTTCCTTCATTGATGCTCAGCATTAGGAAGATAGATCAATGTGACTGAGTGAAGTATCATCAGTAAAGACAGCACTTTAACAAGAGACAAAATTGGCTTCAATATGCGCCAGCAAAACAAACACATTAATTTGGTAATGAAACAATTAGCTTTCCCAAAATAGAGCACTGGCTTGTTTAGGAATACAGCAACTGTTGAACTTTTGACCTCAGAATCAACAGGAGCTCAGAATATCCGAAAGACAGAATGCATATTCTAGAACCGGAGAGATCACATCTCAAAATGAATATGTTTGCTATGACGGTATACATGAAGTTTGGTCACATTCCACAGCCCTGAATTGAAATATACTGCTGATAAACATTCTCATTTTCCTGATCTTCAAGCCGAGTGATTACTTGACTGTTGACCTTTTGACCTGTCACAGTGCCCAGACAATGCAGATCATATCTACTGCTTCATCTGTTTGTTTCAGATTTGCCTATGACCTGTCACAGTACTCAGCCAATGCAGATCATATCTACTGTTTCATCTCTTTGGAGAATGTTTCATCTGTTAGTTTCAGATTTTTTTTTGACCTGTCACAGATCCAAGATATTGCAGATCATATCTAATGTTACATCTCTTTTGATTTCAGATTTCCCTAGGACCTGTCACAGTACCCAGACTATGCAGATGATATCTACTGTTTCATCTCTTTGGTTTCAGATTTCTCTGTGACTGGTTATAGCATCCAGACATTGCAGACCGTATGTACTGTTTCTTCTGTTGGTTTCAGATTTCTTTTTGACCTGTCACAGATCCAAGATATTGCAGATCATATCTAATGTTACATCTCTTTGATTTCCGATTTCTCTATGGACTGTCACAGAACCCAGACAAAGCAGATCATATCTACTGTTTCGTCTCTCTGGTTTCAGATTTCTCTTTGACCTGTCACATATCCCAAACAGTCACAGATCCCAATGTATCTACTTTTTCTTCTGTTTGGTTTCAGATTTCTGTATGTCCTGTCACACATCACAGACTATGCAGATCGTTTATCTACTGTTTCATCTGTTTGGCTTCAGCAGATCATTTATCTACTGTTTCTTCTGTGGGGCTTCAGATTTCCCCATGGTCAGTCACAGATCCCAGACTATGCAGATCATATCTACTGTTTGGTTTCAGATTTCTCTTTGACCTGTCACAGGCCCCAGAATATGCAGATCTTATATCTGCTGTTCATCTGTTTTGTTGCAGATTTCTCTATGATGTGTCATAGATTCTATCTAGACTATGCCGATCGAATCTAATTTTTCATCGTTTGTTTTCAGATTTCTCTACGACCTGTCACAGATCTCAGACAATACAGATCATGTTTTATCAAGCAGTCTTGTCTGCTCTTGCCTTCTTCAAGACAACCTGTGCTACTTTGCATTTCTGACACTTTCTTCACTCAGGTAATGATCACAGAGGCCAGGCTAGGGGGTTTGGATTAGAAATGCTTGCTAAAGTATGAGATGTGAAAAGCAAGTTAAGCTATTTGTCCTTGACATTCCTGTCGGTCATTTTTGAAGTGCTGAAATACTGTGTACATTATCATTGTGTTTAAAATTATTGTACCTGCCTCTTAAACATACTAATCACTGAAGCACAGAATTGTCCAGTTGCTCTCTTTATACGCCTATCCTTAGACATGGGGCAAATAGGAACCCTTTTCATTTTGAGATCAAAATATCCAAGGAGATCACTGTGATAAAAATAATCTGGATCATGACAAACCTCAGGTATATCACTACCGGTACCTTGATCTTGTAGGCATAAATCTGTGAGTCTACAATTTACTTTATGCCTTTCTCATTTGAGATTGCAAATATTAATTCTGGTCAAATGTGTGGGCATGTTTTGAAGCCCTACAGGCTCTTGTTAAATTTGATTTGAAAAGTGAATTTTTAGAGAACTCCTGCCTTTGTCAAGGGAAATAACTTTGCTGAAAGTGTTGATCAATACTCATGGTTCAGTACAATATGCAGCTGACCAGAAGCAGAAGACTGATCGCAGTTTCTCCTACATTAAAGTGTAACTGTGGTACTTGTGTAAGTGCACCTCATATTCAAGTTAACGATGTGAATAATAAAACATCTTTCCCAGCATTCTGTTATTTTATGGCTCAGAGGGTTCAAAGGCAACTTTCTACAGTGGGAGAAATCTTCACTGCCCCTTTTTGACGTCATAAATTGAGTGTCTTCATGCACAGTCTGCTTGATGTCGAGGCAGTGCAGAGAATGGAACAGATTAACAATGTTGCGTTGTGAGATGGATAATCGTTCCATAATAACGTCGCAAGTTGCGATATGCTTGTGGCGCTGTGCACTACAATAACATTAATAACTTTGAAATTGTCAAATTTAAAGTCGTAAAACAAGAAACAGGGTATAAATTCAATAATTTGGAAGATTATCTTGAATATGATGTAAACTTACAGAAGTACCACAGTTACACTTTAAGAGGTGATACAATTTATTAGAGTGACTGATCAGAATTAGTAGCAAAATTTGGTGGTGATTGAAAGTTAGTAGATTGATTCAATTAATGGGTGCTCATCATAAGGACAAATGAGGACATACAACTGAAATTACTTTCAAAGTTTTATTCCATTTGCAGGTAGGAGTAAATATTGCATCACTTGATCTGTCAGTCGACGATGCCTTGTAGTATGGAGATCTTGGTGCTGGTAGCTGAAAATCGGTGACTCCAAAATTTTATTTGGAAATTTACAGGTAAATAATCTGCACTTTCATAAAGTCTAAGTAATCTCAAGACATGCTGAAATAAAACATGTTATCTTGTAATTATTATTAGGTTTTATTATGTAAACTAGATTCCACCTAACGAATTTCAATTCTCTCTCTCTCTCCAATGTAGGCCGCAGTGTTAATTAGTTCGTCCTAACTGCTAAGAATGAAGGATCTAAATTGGTGATGTTGCAGTGAATTCCTTCTCTAAATGCATACGAGATATGTGAGAAATTTTATTAATTGCATGTTGATATGATATATATTTCTTCACAGAATAACCCATGCTACAGTACACTTGTCCTCATGGTGGTGAATAATCCAAGCACAAAACCAATGCCATCGCAGTGGGGATGATCTGCTATTTGAGAGTTGAGATCCTCAGCCGGAGACTGTCACAGTGTGGATAATCTGCTATTTGAGAGTTGAGATTCTCAGCCGGAGACTGTCCCAAGAATTTTGAAACATTATGTCAAATCGACAGAACTTGAGAGCTGTACTCTTCCAGACTCATTTCTTTATAGTGTAAATTTCCTTTCAACTTCACAATAAGCGACTCCTAGACTGCATTGCAACGCCACAGAGGAGCAACCTGTCAAATAAAAGGATGATGAAATCAGATTTTAATATATGCTTTTGATATGGTGTCTGCGAGCCACATGTATCATTGACATACTTTAGTTTAACTGATCTCAACATGCTCAAAAAAGACCAAATTGGAATGGTGTTCTGACAATGTAATGAATTTCATTATAATGAGGGTTCACTGTATATTCATATATTCTGTGATTCACTGCTTAAAGGTGAAATGCAAAGGTCATATTTTGTCTTTTATGTTCTTCATGGGTTAATGTTGGAACTATCAGCTAATTTACTTCTTTTGGTTTTATTAGAAGTATTTTGTCTACTAGCTAGTAGCTTTAGAACAGTTGGTATCTCAAGCCTGGTCGATTTCAAATGAAATCTGCATCACTTATCTGGCCTTGTTACCCCTCGGGCAAATGTGCCCGAATGGTATTGTCATCGTTGCTTCATCTGTCTGTCTGTCTATGGACACGGTTTCTCAAGAAGGATTATAGCCAGCATCTCTCACAATTCGGAAAACATCACATGGCATCAAAATAACTCCCATTTAGCACCATGTTAAAAATTGCTGAAGTGAATGGATTACCTCGGCAATTGCTGAATGCTGTGGCCAATTGTGAGGGTTGAGCCAGGCATTGAAATTCATACCACTTATGCATCTGGTGAAAGGTGAGAAGCTTATTGAAAATGACTGACCGTGGCCTATTTTATCAAGGTCAAATTCTATTATTTGCTATACATTATTTAAAGATTAAAGCTAAGGTCTCCAAATTCATATTAAATATGCAATTGGTGATTGCCTAGAAGCCTATTCCAGTTGACTGACCTTGATCTATTTTTTCAAGGTCATATACTGATATGAAATGTTTTGAATTATGATATAACATGAAGAAATGTAGCTACTAGGCTTTCCAAATTAATACTATGTATACATCTGGCGATGGCCCAGAGGTGTGCTGAAGATGACTGACCTTGACCTATTTTCTACAGATCAGATTCTATTTAGTACAATATTTCATGAAGGAGTATATCTACCTTGTCCAAATTTATGCCATGTATGCCTGAACCTGAAGTCTATTGAATATCACTGACCTTGACCTATTCTCTAAGTTAAAAGGTCAAATTCTATATGTTCAGGTGTATAAGATCTTGTTCCATATGCAATTAAGTTAGAATAGACCAGATAATTGTTGAAGATGATTGACTTTGATCAGTATTTCCAAGATCAAACTACTTGATTTGATTATGTCTACCAGAACCTCACCGCAAAATTTTCCCATCAGTTAAGGCCTTGGCAAAAGCCGACCTGGCTCAACTTCTATGTATTTCTAAAATGATAGAACTACAGTCAACACTACTAGATCACCTTTTTGTCAACCTACAATACATGGTGTTGTCAAAGTTCTAAAAGTACATCGTATTCAATGCATGACTGTAGACAATAACTGAGAGCCGACATGGCCGAGGGGTATTGGAGCCCATTGGGCCATTTTATGTCACAGCTCGGTCAATACTTGAATGAGTGACCGGGTGCTGTACTGGCTGGGCTGATCAGTGTCCAGGGTAATAAGAACTGTGAGCACTCTGATGTTCTGGCACATGTAGGCACCGTTGTGATATGACTGAAACAAGGTTGAAAACGACGTTAAACCCTACTACTCACTCACCCTTTTTATGTCACAGGTCGGATGTCCATGCTTGTAATGCTCCGTCTTCAGGTGGCTGGAAGTAAGGAAAGGAAAGATTACGTAGTGGTGATTGTGTGCAAATTGGAAGTCAGCTGGGCTTGGGGAACCAACATTTCAAACGATTCTAGCAGACAAACTACTTCAAATTAAATCAAGTACCGGTAGCAGATATACCGATATTTTTTTATCATTATTCAACTTATACATGTTATATAAAATACTAAAAGAAGAATCTAAAAACCTTTGCATTTCAACTTTAAAAGATGCAGCAATAATTGAGATTGGCTTTGTTTAAGTTAACAAATACTAAATATAGAGTATTCACTTTGAAAGACCCAATACTTGATATCTGGTCCTACAACAACGGTAATGTGAGTGGAACTGCTGATATAATTGGCCATGATATAAAGCTATGTACCGTGGATTCGCGAGTTTAAATTCACACACCATGCATCTGACCATAGTTCAGCCGATGTGCACATTGTCTTGAGATGGGGAAGCCAATGTTGAAAATTCTGATTTATTTCAAATTTATCCTAGGGCATCACCTTCCCTATCGCTATGGTTATGATTGACAGGTGTGCCTGAAAATTACATGTGCCTACTCCATCGATAGACAGTATATTTCACATTTGAAACCTAAAGCAGCTATTTTGCACTAATATACAGTACTACTTCATTGGCCCTGGTATTGAGGAACCACGACATATGATGCCTTGCAAGTATTCTGAGTATAGCTAATACAACAAAATGCTGTGGTATTTTATGCCAATCATCCCTTGAATTCTTTCATAGATAATATTGTATTAGTTGGATAGATGATGGTGGTGTGTAAACAGAAAGTGACAAACACTTCCTGGTCCACTGGTGAAAAATCTACATGAATATGGATTTTTGAGTTTCTATTTTATTCCATTTTAGTGTACCATAAGTTAAAATATTCCATTTTTGGTACAAACAACAAACAACCTCGCAGCACAAAATGTTCTATGTATTTGTGTATCAATCACTTTGAATAAGTTTCTTTCAGTTTCAATCACGAAACAATGTTTTTTTAATTTTCTTTTGAATAGTCTACTTAAAAAAAATAAATTCTGTCATGAAAGTTTAATGTAATAATGATTAATCATTTTGTAAAATGTCATTCTTTGTTCTTCAATAGAATTTCTCTTATTTCCACTATCAATGTTGAACATTTGTGGGAAATGAATGAACATACACTGGTACAATTGCTGTTTCGGACCATTTTGCATGGCAGGACGGTAAATTTAACCCATGAGCATATTAGTCCATTATCTTTGATGTTCAGTTAGACAGTGAAATAATATCGGTTGGTAAGCTTACACTACCATCTAGCGTAATCAACCTTTCAGAATAATTGCAGTATATCTGACAGTATTTGGTCTTCAACCCATCAGATTGTTATTTCTCACGGAGGAGACCGTCACTGTATTGTTTGGGAAGTGCCTTTATAACTCGTTATGATTTACATTTCCAAATAAAGTTGTTGCGATGGACATCCCAGGTATTTAATAGTGTTTTGACTTATAAGACTACGCTGTTTGTGGAAATATAGTGAATTCAGAGACCATTCAAAATTACGTAACCCTGCCTGAATCGACTGCTTGTGTCAATGGGCGCAGTCGCTGTATATAATTCAAGGAGGTACTCTCTAAAAACAATCGCTGTAACAAAATTGCACATCCACAATAATTGTGTTCCAGTGGTACACACATTTTGAAGAAAACCTACACATCTTGTGTACCAGTACACAATTTTTTGTGGATGTGCAATGTTGTATACCGGGGTACAGTTGTTTTTACAGAGTATCATACATGATGGTGTAACCCTCCATTATTGTAAATGTTTGTGGAGTGGAAGGGGAGAGGGGGGCATTGTCTGGATACCTGACTACTAAGGTTTTGCGGGTTCCTTAAAGTATACTTTCCTGAAAACACTGCATGGTACATGTAGTTTGATGAAGTAGCCACTTATTCTCATGTTAGTAGGAAGGGGGGGGGGGGGTATCTGTGGCGGTGTTACATAATTGTGAATGGTTTATAATTCTGCTCGCTTTCTTCCATCATATGTCTGGGCTTGCTCGTCCATAGCCTTCAGTTCGTCTGTACCGCCGATTTTGTCTACGTTGGAAATTGAATCTGTTCTGAGTTGACCTTCCGTGAAAAAGGATCGCTTTAATAGACACCAGAAATTACCTTTAGGTTGAAGATGCTGATCTTAAAGTCACTGCTCTCGGTTAAAACAACCAGGAAACTTCTTTGATGATGCCCAGGCCTCCATGCGGACTTCTAAGCATTTCTTTTCTGCCAACAGCGACAACAGCAGCTCCGCAATGTTGTTGTTGTTGTTGGTACAGGAAGCAATTTGCTCACGCATGCGTGTTGAAAATACGCTTTGCATGCTGGGATATGAATTACGTCATAAATACCAAACTGCGGCTTTCGGAGTGAAAACATATATTGGCCCAAATGTTTGCCACGCCATGATGGACCGAATGAAATTGGTACATCGTTTGTCCACACCCACACGCTCCTACATTGGCGGTGAAAAAACCGTTTGTCAATATATGATCTACCATATGTTTACCAATGTCGGACCATGATGGTTACAGCTTGGGGAAAACGCGTGTGTACAATACTCAATACTGAAGGGATCCGCGCAGTAATGTTGAAACTTCGAAAGTGTCTGAATCCTGATTTTCGCCCTTGGATCGAAACACGCAGTAGTCTAAAGTTGTCGAGTTGTAACGCTGCGTCCCTTCATGTAGCCGACCCGTCGGCAGACGACACAGTTCACTGGACTAAGAAAACTGATTTAAAATTTGAAGAAATACATTTTAGTTCCGAATTATTTGAACTCCTTGATATGGAAGGTGAGGGTATGGATATTCTCTATAGTCACTATATAGAATATGTCCCATCGTTTGATCCGCCAACACGTGTGATGCAACGTCACAACTCGGGAATACCGTATTAATTTTAAGCGTAACTTGGATTTTCGAATTGGGCCAAAAAAGGTATCTTGCACAACTAGGTCCCATGTGGGACCTGTGTACCAAATTTCAGAAAGATCCATGAAGTAATTCCTGAAATTTGACGATAACAATGTTTCAAGGGGAAATTCAAGACGGTCACCTGGCGGGCATATTGGATTTCCGAATCGGACCACAACATGGTATCTGGTAACTAGACCACAAGGGGAACCTGTGTACAAAATTTGAGAAAGATTCATGCAGTACTTCCTGAGAAATCACGATAACAAAGTTGCATGGGAAGATCCAAGATGGCCGCCTGGTGGCCATATTGGATTTTCGAATTGGACCAGAAAAGGCATCTTGCACAACTAGACCACAAGGGGAACCTGTGTACCAAATTTGACAAAGATTCATTCAGTAATTCCCGAGAAATCGCAATAGCAAAGTTTCCTGGGGAAATCCAAGATGGCTGCCTGATGGACATATTGGATTTTGGAATCGCACCAGAATAGGTGTCTTGCACAACTAGACCCTAAGGGGAACCTGTGTACCAAATTTGAGAAAGATCCATGCAGTACTTCCTGAGAAATCCCGATAACAAGGTTTCATGGGGAAATCCAAGATGGCTGCCTTGTGGCCATATTGGATTTTCGATTCGATATAGGAAAGGTATCGTGCACAACTAGACCTCAAGGGGAACCTGTGTATCAAATTTGAGAAACATCCATGCAGTAGTTCCTGAGAAATCGCGATAACAAGGTTTCATGGGGAAATCCAAAGTGGCTGCCTGGTGCCCATATTGGATTTTCGAATCGGACCAGAAAAGGTATCCTGCACAACTATACCCCAAGGGGAACCTGTGTACCGAATTTGGGAAAGATCCATGAAGTAGTTCCTGAGAAATCGCGATAACAAGGTTTCATGGGGAAATCCAAGATGGCCGCCCTGTGGCCATATTGGATTTTCGAATTGGACCAGAAAAGGTATTTTGCACAACTAGACCCCAAGGGGAACATATGTGCCAAATTTGAGAAAGATCCATGCAGTAGTTCCTGAGAAATCGCGATAACAAGATTTCATGGGGAAATCCAAGATGCCCGCCTTGTGGCCATATTGGATTTTCCAATCGGACCAGAAAAGGTATCTTGCACAACTAGACCCCAAGGGGAACCTGTGTACCAAATTCTAGAAAGATCCATGCAGTACTTCCTGAGAAATCACGATAACAAAGTTGCATGGAGAGATCCAAGATGGCCGGCTGGTGGACATATTGGATTTTCGAATCGGAACAGAAAAGGTATCTTGCACAACTAGACACTAAGGGGAACCTGCGTACCAAATTCGAGAAAGATCCATGCAGTACTTCCTGAGAAATGACAATAACAAAGTTTCATGGGGAAATCCAAGATGGCTGCCTGGTGGCCATATTGGATTTTCGAATCGGACAAGAAAAGGCATTTCGCACAACTAGACCCCAAGGGGAACCTGTATACCAAATGTTGAGAAAGATCCATGCAGTAGTTGCTGAGATATCGCAATAACAAGGTTTCATGCGGAAATCGAAGATGGCTGCCTAATGGACATATTGGATTTTGGAATCGGGCAAGAAAAGGTATCTTGCACAACTGGACCACAAGGCGAACCTGTGTACCAAATTTGACAAAGATCCATGCAGTATTTCCTGAAAAACCACGATAACAAAGTTTCATGGGGAAATCTAATATGGCCGCCTGGTAGCCATATTAGATTTTCGATTCGGACCGAAAAAGGTGTCTTGCACAACTAGACCCTGAGGGGAACCTGTGTACCAAATTTGAGAAAGATGCATGCAGTACTTCCTGAGAAATGACAATAACAAAGTTTCATAGGGAAATCCAAGATGGCTGCCTGGTGGCCATATTGGATTTTCGAATCGGACCAGAAAAGGTATCCTGCACAACTATACCCCAAGGGGAACCTGTGTACCGAATTTGGGAAAGATCCATGAAGTAGTTCCTGAGAAATCGCGATAACAAGGTTTCATGGGGAAATCCAAGATGGCCGCCCTGTGGCCATATTGGATTTTCGAATTGGACCAGAAAAGGTATCCTGCACAACTATACCCCAAGGGGAACCTGTGTACCAAATTTGTGAAAGATCCATGCAACAGTTCCTGAGAAATCGCGATAACAAGGTTTCATGGGGAAATCCAAGGTGGCTGCCTTGTGGCCATATTGGATTTTCGATTCGGACCAGAAAAGGTATCTTGCACAACTAGACCCCAAGGGGAACCTGTGTACCAAATTTGAGAAAGATCCATGAATTAGTTCCTGAAAAACCGCGATAACAAGGTTTCATGGGGAAATCCAAGATGGCCGCCTTGTGGCCATATTGGATTTTCGAATCGAACCAGAAAAGGTATCTTGCACAACTAGACCCGAAGGGGAACTTTTGTACCAAATTTGAGAAAGATCCATGCAGTAGTTCCTGAGAAATCGCGATAACAAGAATTGTTTACGGACGGACAACGGACGGACGACGGGCGACGGACGGACGACGGACCACGGACGAAAAGCGATTTGAACAGCCCACCATCTGGTGATGGTGGGCTAAAAATAATAAATAAAAAATTAAATGTTTCTTTCTTATCAAATATACATGTAGCTAAGGATTCAAAGGAGACTCGGTGGATTCAAAGGGTACTCGCCCATGCCAACTGCAAATTCTTTTGGACGTCAGATATTGTAAATTTCCACCCCCTTCTCCATTAGATGGGCCCCACAGTCAATGAATCTTGATTTCCCTGTCAAGAAGTTGAGGCAAGCAGTGTTTCAAATTTAGCGGGAGCGGTCACTCTCGCTCCCCTAAAGCTCTCCTTAATTAGGTCTCAGGGGAGTGAAAAATAACGCCCCTCAAAAAGGAAAATAATCATACGTATTAAATGCAGGTAACTCTTTTCATTCCTCAAATCAGTCTTCTAAAGTTGTGTACAGGAACGATTTTCAGCTCCTGTGCCAGTTTAAAAAAAGAAGCTCTGGGCAAGCATGGCAAGGGGTATTTTGGTGTTCTTATTTATTTCTCATATGGTGTTCTCAATCTAGAAATGAAGGCCTGCAAGTGGCTCGCAGTGAAAATATAGGAGAAAATATAGGAGGAATTTGGAGAAATATAGCAATTTTCTTAATAAAATATAGGAATAAAGGAGTGTCACTACTACTTTGTATGTTCCAAACTTGGTATTTTTTGGTGTTTAATGAAATTATTTCCACTGAATGCGGTCATAGCGTTGGTGTGATGAGGAGATCCGTTCTGCTGCTTGGTTCAACAAAAAGAGATTTTAAATCAATTCATATTTACCGAGCGAAACGAGACAAAAAGAAACTGAAAAGTATTTCCTCATGCCAATTTTACTCATATAAGAGATCGGGCGAAAGTTTTCATGAGAAAAGTAAAAATATAGAAAATATAGGAGGCTCTGAGTAAAAATTATATAGGAAAATATAGGAATGAATAAAAAACATAGGAAATATAAGAGGTCTGTAAATGTTTCAGTTTCGTTCTCAGGTTTCACTGGGTTAGATTGTTCAAGAAACTAAAACTTATTGACTTGTTATTTACCATTCCCTTTTTTCTCTGCTCATCTGTCCAGGACTGGAAGCCGCCATTTTTTTATTTTTTTTTTCCTTCGGACTTCAGATTTACCGGCTTATAGCCGGAATGCCAATACGAAGAAGAAATATACCAACACTCCAGCGGCTGTAAGTACAATTTCTGACTCTATTGTAGCAGACCTACAGACGCCTTCGGCACTCGGAGACAGCATCGACCTCTCGCAATCAAACAACAACAACAGCTATCCTCTAACCAGTAATGTAAACAAGGAGGACATTGTACGCTGTCACCTGAATTCCCTCAACCTGTGATATCTGCCGTGCCTCTGTCGGTCAACGAAGCTGAACCTAAACAACAGTGCCCTTGTAACTTGAATCCAAGTCGCACACTAAACTGGATCGCTTGTTCATGGTGCCAACAATGGTATCACACCTTTTGTCTGGGCTTGTCTGATGCCGAACTAAAAAAATTAGGCGGAAAATCAACCTTCATTTGTCCGATCTGCCAGTTTAAACGCACAAGTAAAGCTCTGTGTGATGCCATTCTAAACAATCTCACGAGAAGCCAGCCTTTTCCTGTCGCTCCCTGCAGTTATACACCCATTATTGCTGAGACAATTTCACCAGATCCTTCACAATCTGCCTCTCCCAATGTGGAGACCGATCTAGACCAGGACCATATAATCATTCTGACAATGTAGAGTCACCCAACGATTATCTTACCAGAAAGGAAATAGTGAAGGAAATTAGTCGTACTAAGCCTGAACTTAACATAAGTCACGCATATCCGCTAGCAGCCGGTGGCATTTGTCTTCATGTAAAACAGAAAGTGATAAAAAAATTAGCCTTATCTGACTGGCCCCCAGGGTCCTTCGGTTCAACTACACTTCACGCTCATCCGCCTCGCAGAGAAAGTAGTGTAAAAATCGTCTACGCCAAAGCCTACCTCTTAATATCACAGATAACGACCTCCTCCAACAAATCTCGTCGCTCACCTCGGTGAGAAGTATTCACCACAGATTTACAGGTCCCAGCAGCACAGTGGAACTGACATTCGCAACCGAACAGGCTGCATCGATAGTTCTTAGCGACGGTGTTCACGCTAACTCTGCCTCTTTCCAGTGTATCCCCAAACGTGTAGTTAAAATCATACGCTGTTATCATTGTCAATCTTTCGGACACATTGCCAAACTTTGCTCTAATCTCATTCACTGTGGAAGATGTTCCCGTCCTGGCCATCAAGATGATATCTGTCAGAATATTGCATGCTGCAGAAACTGTGGGGGCCCACACCCCGCCTCCAGTAATTCTTGTCCTCACTATCGCAAATTGGTCAAGCGGCGTAACTCCAGAAATGAAAATATTACAACTGAACTCACAATCCCTAAACACTTCCCAGAAACTCATAGCCGAATATGCCACCGCTAAAGGCATAGACATTATCTGTGTCAGCGAAACCTGGAAGTTAAAGGAACTGAGCTATCTTAAAGATTTCACACTGATATCTAAACCGAGACTGTCTGACAGCCATGGGGGAGTTGCCATCCTGCACAGAAAAACAGTGAAAATGATTCCTCGCAGCGATCTAGAGAACAATGCTATGGAAGCTGTATGCGGAGAGACCATCATAAACAGAAAAAGAACAATCATAGTGAGTTGCTACATTCCCCCAAACCGTATTGATATTTTGGCTAAATTCGACAAATTGATCCGTGAAACAGAAAGCAGCAAGCAGCTGATCTTATGTGGCGACCTTAACTCTAGGAGTTTAACCTGGGAAAGGTGGCACCATACCACTAATATCAACACTTTGGCCTTCAAAATGGGCAACAAAATTGAGGAAATGACAGTAAATCATGATATGACGATACATAACAACGGGCAGTTTACCCGAAGCTTAAACAACACCATCAGCTCGCCTGATCTAACCTTGAGCAGGAATATAAACTGCCCCTTGCGTTGGTATGTGGATCACAATATTAACCTGAGGAGCGATCACTGTCCCATAGTCCTATCTTTCCCAAAGCAGAAAAGTGAAACTGTAGTGAGATGGGACCTGAGAAACGCTGATTGGGTAAACTGGAAACTGAAATCCGACGAGGCAATCAAACACTTATGTCATCCTCCATCTCCAGAAATACCCGGCGCTGCTCTCGCTCAAGATTTTACCAAAACGCTTCTAGATTGTGCCGCGAAAAATATTTCTAAAAAAGCTGTGTGTGTTCACTCTAAGAATTTCATGACACCTGAACTCTGTGAGCTCCTTGCCAAGGCAAAAAAATGCCGAAAAAATTACAACCGCAGAGCTGATCCTAACAACTACTTAAAGTACAAGCAAGCCATGGATGCATTTGCCAAAGCCTACCAAGAGGCCCGAGCTAAAAACAGAGCCGAGCGGTGCGAAAAGCTGGACTCCACTGACCCACAGGTCTGGCAGAAAATTAATAACCTGCTTGGAGGAAAATCAGAAGGCGGTTGTGCAACCCCTAAGGGACTCTGATGGTAACTTTGCCTTTGAAGATTCCAAGATATCTGATATCCTTACTGAAACTCATGTGGTTCAATCTGCAAATGTTGCTGATTTTGATCAAGATTGGTTTTCTCACGTTACCCTACAAACCGACCAATACGTTACCTCAGAATTGACGGCTCTGCTTAACGACAATAATCCCAGCCAGGAACCGTACAACGCCTCCACCTCCCCTGTCGAAGTGAAACAAGTTCTTACCAAACTAAAAATCTCCTCATCACCCAGGCCCGACACAATTTTGCCCATTATGTTAAAGAACTGTGGGCCCAACATAATTCCAGCACTTACAAATGTCTTCTCTGCATGCTGGAAAAACGGCCTCGTTCCCGACATTTGGAAGAATGAAGAGAGAATATATATACCCAAACCTGACAAAGCAGATTACTGCCATCCCAAATCTTACCGTGGTATAAGTCTCACCAGTGTCGTTGGCAAGTTGTTCGAACGTATTGCAGACAGACGATTGAGACTATGGTTGCACGAGCAGGGAATGCTGGACAACTTCCAATATGCCTACCAAAAAGACAAAAATCTCGTTCAAGCTCTACTTTATTTTACACTTGACGTCTGTAGAGCTCGAAGACAGAAAAATGTGATATTAGCTGCCTTTATCGACCTGGAAGGTGCTTTTGACACGACGTGGCACGACGGCATCATCTTCAAGCTCCATGAAGCCGGTCTACGCGGTGAGTTGATTCTATACGTTTTCTCCTATTTGACGGACAGAAAGTGCCGGAACAAGGTCAATGGCCACATATCAGCTTGGTTTGGAACGCGCATCGGTGTCACCCAAGGAAGTGTGATTGCCCCAATTCTCTCCATATTTTACATAAGGGAAATGACTTACACGATTCCCAAATACATCTCCTATGCGGACGATCTGACATTGTGGGTATGCGAAATTGACCAACAAACAGCAACTATTACTGTAACTGCTCAAATGTCCGGGATAGCAACGTGGTGCCGCAGGTGGCGAATGAAGATCAGTCTACCCAAAACTGAGACGATGCTCTTCGGAGACAAAAGCGCTACAGCTACTGTGAACCTAAACGGACAGACGCTCAAGCAAGTTCGCACCAAACGTTGTCTGGAAGTCATCATAGACGACGAGCTCACCTTCAATGATCATATTAACCATATCTGTGCATCGGCCGTGAGAGCCATCCACAAAATTAGCTTCTTTCTGAAGTCATGTTCACTGCAAATCAGCCTTAACCTGTACCACGCCTTATTGAGTCCACATCTAGAAGGACATATCCCATCTGGTGCGCAACGTCAAATACTAACATGGCAAAGGTGGAAAGATTCGACAGAATGGTTCTGCTCAAAGTGAGCGATATGATGAGCAGTACACCAACAGTCTCCCTCGAGGTCACCACCCATACACTACCAATGCGTTTACGACTCGAAGAAATCTTGCTACACGACTTTTACGTAAGGGTTCCACGGATCCACTTTATCAGCTTGTCCAGAATATGCAAGAGGACTCCATGCTCGTAGGCAAGAAACCTTTGACTCCAGTTGACCGTTTCCATAAAACGACGAATACCGTCTATCAAATTCATACAGGACGTTGAGTTGAACGCACAACCATCTTTAGACAGCTTAAAGCTCTGCGTACCCTCACCCAGCTCTACATCTGAAGGTCTCGGGTCATCCAACACAAGAACAGAGGAGCAAGCCGATATAGCCAGACACCGCGCACTTGAGTCAGTAGAAAAAACTACAAGAGAACATCTTCTCATTTTCACCGATGGGTCAGCACTGACAAATCCTGGTCCATGCGGTGCGGCCGCAGTCGGTTACCTGGGCGGCCACTCATCACAACCGACCATTATTAAGGAATCTGTCTCTAGGCTCTCCACTAGTTACCACGGTGAGCTGAAAGCCATACATTTAGCTACAGAATTTGCTGTTGATGCTGCTGCTCTGCAGAACTTCAGTCAAGTACCGATCATGTGTGATTGCAAAGCTGCGATCTCGACTGTCTGCTCGACCGGTGAACACAAAAATCATCACTCCTTGGTCTCAGCCATCCAAAAGGACACAACAAAGCTGCACAATGCAGGGGTTCACACAGAGATAACCTGGGTTCCAGGTCACGTTGGTCTCACGGGAAACGAACTTGCTGACAGAAGCGCCAAAAGCGCAGCCCGCGAAGCGATACACGTCACCAACGAACCTAAAATCACCTTAGCCCAAGCCAAACGTAGAATTCGGCTCCTCATGTTGCAAAGGTGGCAAGGACTCTGGTATATCAGTACAACTGGTCGCGAGTTGCACCAAGCACGACCCAAGGTTCCTCGCGAATCGTACATTTCACCTGAAAACAGACAGGAGGAAATAACTTTTCACAGACTATGTTGCGGCCACGGGAATTTCGAGTCACATATGTACAAGCTGGGATACGCACAAGACTCAGGATGCGAGTGCGGACTGGACAGAGAAACCCCCGAGCATATCCTGCTGCACTGTCCTAGGTACTCGGTAGAACGAGATGCTATGGTCAACCACATTGAATGGACTTACATTAACCATAGCACTCCAATACAGTAGAGAACACTGGATCTAAGATCCATCACTCAACCCACTCATAGCTCAAAAGCAACCCGCAGTGAAATTCAAAAGGCGGTCCTCGGATTCATTAAGACAGCAAAACTTAACTTTTGATAATTTAAGCCACACGTATCAGCCCAGCTACCAAGAGTAACGTCTGCCCCACAAAAGTGACAATTTCGATTTTTGGTGATAGTTTTTATTGTTTCAGTTCTTTCTTTTTTCTTTTGTTATTTATTCTTTTCGTTCCAACATCGAGCTATTTTTACCAGTGTGACTACTCTTTCCACGTAATAGGGGAGAAGAGAAAACCAACCAACCAACCAACAACAACAATAAATTATTGAGTCATGGAATTGTTTACCTCGTACTGCCTATCATAGCCAGTGTAATCTACAGGAAGTAGGACCGGGTAGTCTGCAAAATTAAACCTTCAAGTTCAACGCTTGGATCGCCACAATCACAGACAGTGTTTGTTTGTTGTTGTTGTTGTTTTTATGTTCGTCTTCGACTTCAGCCCTGCCTTTGTAGATCGGGACTTTTTCTGTTGGAGCTTGATACATGTATCTCGAGCGCATGGCACAAGTCTTTGAATCAGCATAACCAGACCGACATCGGACTTTCAAAATATGAAATAAATCGATTTGTCTGAGCTGAAAACCAACCTGGATGATGTGGTTCCGTCGTTCAAGGGACGTAACTCGTAATTCACCTCATCCCAAAAAAGACGAATTTGAAAATGAACGCGCACGTAACTCGACACTGAAGACCTTCTTCACCTCCAATTAACAAAGAGTTCTTTCTATTTCTTTAATGTTACCATGTTGGTCCATTTTAAAATGGTACAATGATGGTACAATATACCGAGGATGGCTATTCTTACCCTCAAACAAACGAGAGTCAATGTAGGACCGACATTGGAACACCGAAGAATGTAAATCACAATGTACCGTTAGCCGTCGCCAATGATGTACCAATATATAATGTTACATCGTCGGCAACATTAAATGGTACCATGATGGTCCAACATAAATTGTTACATTGCTGTAACACTCAGTGGTACACGAATGTACCATTAAATATCGGTGTCATATTGTGGGGAAAACGCGTGTGTACAGGGTTTCATAGAAGTCCAAAATTTTGCCACCAGATACTGAAAATTCAATACTTTTTTCACCTGAATTGAGTATTTTTACATTTTTGTCGCCGACCGACAGACTTCTGTTGAGTTTATTTCTAATTTTGCAACCGCCATAAGTAATGTATATAACGAATTTCCATATGAGCATCAATGTAGCCTGTCAATACCTCTATGTATTTGAATTGTGAAAATAAAGAAACAAACAGATCATTTAACATTAACGTTTTATGTTCTTAATTTACCAAGGTCTAAGATACCATCTATTTTCAGCACATTATGTCACATTGTGGATGTCAACAAGACAAGATTACACAAGGCAATTCAAATAAATTTTCAAAATCACAAACTTGGTAATTTTGAATGAAATCGATATATCAATTCCTGGCTTGCAAATCATGTTCAATTTAAGTATGGTTTTGAATCGTTTCAGGTACACTAATTAAAAACCACTTGGATCTGGACCGAACATTCCATTCAAAATCTTATATTTTAATTTTTGCATGGGAATTTCAACTTTTTCTAGAAGATTTGATGCGAAATTTGGCAATATTCGGACTAAAATTATAAGTCCAGTGGAACTCCAGGGTTAGATTCAAAAGAGAAATTAAAAAAGAGAGATGAAAAGACAACGGAAAAAACATTACATGATTGAAGAGAAGAAATTGTCACAAATGCAGCTAGTCCTGGGCGACCATAAAAACTCATAAAAATGAAATGAATTAAAGAATTCTGTTTGAAAAGGCGCACCATTTTGTAAACTATTGCGCGAAGGCAGCTGGCTCACTTTCGATACGATCATGCGGACTCCAGACAGATACATAAGTTTACCATGGTAAGGCTGCAAATAAGTGCCAAACAGTTTGACTTGACCACCCTTATTGAAAGAATGGATTTGCCCATAACGTTTGACCTAAATGTAGTACGGCAGAAATTGGACCATGCCACTTTCTTTGCTTTCTTGACGGGGGCCGGCATTTTAAATGTTTCTGTGCTGCCCTAATGTGGGACACTTGTTTCAGGATAATAGACAGATCAGCTAAATTCAATGCCAGAACATGGACGCCTAGTCTAGTAAATTATATTTTAAAAATCAACTTCAGTTGTTTTGGTTTGTTTGACCACGCTGATTACATTTTAAAAAGTTTTGACAGTACGGTATAAAAAAATTCAACTCTTCTTTGTTTATGTATCTTCAAATCAGAGAATGATCTAGTCAGGTTCATATATAGGTTCATATTGTGGCTAAATGAGTTCACGATCTTTGAATCCATTCAAACTTTATTAACTACGGTACAATCACACTTTGGTTTCAGTTTCAACATCGTACAATGCGGACGACATGCCAGTTCCTTTACAACAACAACAACACGACATGATCGTTCATCAACTTTGAGTGAAAACAAATGCCTTATGCGAACATTACATCGTCCCCGTTTTCATAAATACTATTCAGCAATGGTCAGATATTTACCCATCCGTTCCAAGGAGAGTTAGACGTCTTTAGGGGCTCATCATTCCCACGTGTCAAACTTTATTTTTATTATATATTTTTCCCCTACACGACGCAGTTCGGAAACCTCCACATACGTTTACTATGAATACAGTTTTTAGGGTTACCGACGGCATGGCCCCGATGACATCCGGGAAACGGACATAAATAATTAGCGCTCGGCAAACGGAAGTTTAACCGAGCGGTAACGAGTCTCACGGAAATGACCGAAGATGCCGACCTATTTATTCTGGTATTCCCCATTTCCCGATCGTTTGCCCGCAATATCTTTCGATTATAAATTACGAAATAACGAAGTATTGGCCTTTGGAGACTTCAGCTTTTTTTCCAAAATTTCAGTTTTTCCCTTCTGAAAAATTCAGACTTTTGGTGGCAAAATTGAGTTTTTACGCCGAATATCGGTGCCAAAACACGACGTGTAGTCTGTCACTGTTATTTGGTGAATCGAGCCAGACCGCCATTTTGGGTACCGTATCCTGTCAGATACGGTACCGTCAGTAAACGCTTGTTTATTCTTTTGTAATATCTACATCACCCTATTGAATCGACAAGTATGATTGTAGGTAAACACCGCCGGTCACGTGTCAAATCACAGTCAATGGTAGGTTTTTCGGTGGTTTCGTTATCAAGCGTGGGCGTGTGTCTGACCAGACGACAGTGACCACAGCCGAAAATGAACGATTTTCAGCATATCGATGACAGGTGTGGTTACTGGTGTCCAGTCATTTTTTGATGGAGAGATATCGTACTATATTGTCACCAAATGTAGGGTTATTACTATTTCAAGTTAACAAAAAAATTAAACATTTTTGCGGCGAGAGGTGTTTTTAGGTGTTGGTGGACAGTCCATGGTAGGTATTAGCATCGAATTATATTGTGAGGAAATGAGTACAAAATGAACACGTGGGAACTTACTACCTGCCTCATGTATCACTGACTCATTCATCTCGATTCCTTTCACTTGTGTGTGTTTAAGAGGAATATGAACCATTAATAGTTTATTCTCTGTCTGTCTGATATCACGACAGTCCATGGTATCATCATCGGATCGATCGACAGTCCATGGTAGGTCAAAATACGGTCAGTCCGAATTGACGTGAACCGTGTAACCTTGGCCAATGATTCACCAAATGGACTGTTGCCAAGACAAATGGTAGCTACCATGGACTGTCGACATATCTGATATACAATCATATGTTGCCTCATTATAACATTGCAGCTGTTATCCGGTTTCAGTGTGGAGTGATCCAATCGACAGTTCATGGTCACATGACAAATGGACTGGTGCATTCACCTACAATCATACTTGTCGATTCAGTTTCGTTTGTAATCAAAGTGGTTGGTTATCGTCCTTCACAGAGCAAATGTAAATGAGCATCAATAAGACAAAACATCGACCAATCCACCAGATAGATAATTGAATGCGACAATTAAAGTTGAAAGATGAGACAGATATGGAAATATAACAGATGATGGAAATACCAAGCTCGATACTCAGGCGGAACGTAACTGAAGCACATCTACCTTATATGTCCACAGAAGAGAATGAATTATTCTTGCCACACATTCCGGACTTCTCCTTTGTATTTGTTCCTCATATGGGCATGTTGGCTTGTCCAAAGTCCCCTCACTCACAGTAAGCATTGGCGGAACATTATATATTAATATCCTATAACGTCTGCATGAATTTGTTTCCAAGAAAGATCAAGCATTGCTTTAAGTAATTCTTATCTAACCCCAAATAGCATATATCAATGAACAATCAGCCCGGTTAGATACTTCGGAAAGCATAGTAGTATATACTGAGCAAATTCACATATTTTGACGTCAGAAAATTGCATATGACCTCTGTGACGCCACTTCCAGTTCCGGTTACGTGACCGGAATTGACCTTTGATACCTGCGCATGCGCACAAAACCGCATAAAAATATGCTCAGGGGCCAGATATCGCTTCTGGTCACGTGACCGGAACCGGAAGTGACGTCACAGAGGCCATATGCAAATTTTTGAGGTCAAAAAATGTGAATTTGCCCTGTTACTTGGAATCGATCACGAAACCTGACTATTAATACGAGGTTCAACGAGCCTGTGCGATACTTATCGCATGTCATTCTCCGTGAATCGGTTTTTGACTACGAACCCATTGTGTGACGTCACAAAGGTCATATGCAAATTTCCAAGGTCAATACTACTTCATTTACTCTTTGGGGTTACACGTCTATGAGGATAAATTCACGGAGGGCATCTCCCTCAACTCTACCCGTACAAGTGGGTGAAATATTCGATAAACATAACCTAATGGTGCTCCACGTTGTGTTTTATTACGAATCTCTGATCAGTGCGACCACATGTTCGAGCGTTTTGTGTCCAGTATCTCTTCGCATTTTATAAACAATTAAAATGGCGGCTCTTGCTTTGGGAATTCACCTTTTGACAACGATCGTGCTGACATCTGGACGCAAGGAAGACAATTATGACTGGGCGAAAACTCTGTTGGTCGAATTCCGGGTTATATCCACTAATTCAAACATTTGCATCAAGTGAAGAAGTCCGATTTAACTCATATCCACCACCGTTGACCTGAAGACATCATCTGTCAGATGGTATTTAGATTCTTTATGTTGTTTGTTGTGGTCAACTTAGATGGTTATGCCCAACTTCACACAGCTCAAGATGTGGTATGAGTGTTAAATTGTGTGTCTATGTCGGGTCTCACAGGTATTTGATCTGAATACTAACTTGCATTCTATAAATACTTCCTCGATTTTGTTTCAATCTGGCGGTCACATACATGTGTAGTTTATCACTGTCCAACAGATGACTTGATGAGCTAGAGGTCATGTGGTCGTGTCATTCCAGATATCCATATGAACAGCTACAATAAAAGCGTGGTTGGGATGCAAATAATCACACTTTTGGATTTTGTCATGCTTAGAAATATGCATTCAGTATCCATGTCTGTGGAGTGATGTGATTTATTGACAGTACGCCGGCATCTTTCTCCACTACCTTATTAATGTTGCGTTGAATTAATTTGCGGCGATACCGAAGTGTCATCTTTATACACACAAGAGAGTTTAGTGTACCAATTTGGAGTTTGTTGGCATTTTGAATCCATTCTTGTCAACTGGGCCAAATTAACTTCGAAGTTGATGTCGATCAAGAATTTCGATGTTGCTATTTCTGGCCATTTTTTTCTCTTTAGATTTTCCTACAAACAGTGAACTTTACAGTTTAATTGCTAATAAAAAGCTGTAAGATTATCTAGGGTTTTTTTCCAATATGAGTGGGGGCAGACAATATAAGGTGACGTAACTATGAGCGCCTTCACGAATGGGCTATTTTCCAAATTGTTATCACTGAGTGTAAATGATGATGAAAACGTGCTGGTGACGACTTATCCAAACAGTAGTTTCCAAAATCCTTCAGACATTCCCTCGAACATGTACATAGTCAAACATCTCTCAGTTTGGAACGTCATACAATTTATATACCTGGGGTTTGCAGTTTTATGTTTGGGGTAGCTGGGTTACTCCATTAATATTAGATCACGTATTGTCAAAGCTCACGTGGTGTATTGCATATAGTTTAGTGCATGGTGATTAGCTAGAGCATTCTGGAACATCATGATGTCTTGTCGGCATCATTGAAAACTGTTGACCGCTTCTCTCTTGCAGGAAACTAGTCTATATTTATGTATACTATGATTGTCCTTTTGAATTTGGTTCTAATACTGTTATATGGAATATGGAATAGGTCTTTGGATTATGGACGCGGATATTCTTTAATGGACGACGGCTGAATTATGAATAACGGACTAGATGCTTGTAATTATTCATAATTTCTACTCAGAGAAAAAAAAATAATCTGAACCATGTTAGTTCACGTTCGGATTTGGTTTTGTTGTAAAATCGATCTCAATTGAGCTCACGTTTTATTGAACATGCTTAATACTGGATGGGATTTGCCATTTTCAAGAAGTATTATATCAGCCGTTCTATCAAAGATCCATGAATGATATATGTCAAACAGCTGAGAATAACATAATGATCCTTATTATAGGGTTGTTGTATTTGGCCGAAAGGTTCACTTGCACTTAAGGCCTCACTCGTTGTTTCGTATGTTTGGCTTCCGAGTTCCTCAGAACAATGCATGATGGGGAATTTCCCCTGCTGTTGTTAATTGAAAACATGTGAATTTGTTTTCCTTAAAGATTTTATTACATGTATAAAGAGTATTCTGAAGTTAAATAGACAATAAAAAGCTGCAAGATTATGTAGCTTTTCTTTAATATGAGAGAAAGACAATATCAAGGGAAGTAACTTCGGGCGCCCTCGGGGATGGGCTGTTTTCCATTCTTTATCATTCGGTATAAATGATGCTGAAATAAGCTAGAAATGGCTTATCTAAACTGTATGTCCTAGATCTTCCAGACATTCTCTTCGAATATTTAAAGCATCTCTCACTTGGGAACATCGTACAATTTGATAACCAAATTTGGGATATTTTTCTAAATCTTGTGGTTTGGGGTAGGGGGGGTTTGTCATTCAATATTAGGTCCAGTTTCCAACATAACTTTGATAAGTCGAGTCTCTTTATATCCCATTGTGTAAATGAAGTGGTATATAGTGGTAAATTGCGGGTCTGTAAATTATTTTGTCCAGTGTAACATGAATTTTGTACAATGGTAATCTAACAGTGTATGAAGTTTATATACATAGATTTTTTTTGTTTGGTTCTGCAGTATGCCTCCTGGCGTAAATTTATGGTTCGTACTTTTCCTTTCCTCCTTATGCCTATATCATGGGGATTAATTTAACAGTCATAACTGGCATATCGTCAACTTAAACTTGTCCAAATTATTATCTATATAAGAATAATAGTCCCGCCTTGACATAGTAGAATTTGATGCATATTTACCATATTTACAACAGCAAAAAACACAGGTGGTAACGAAACAGTAGAAGCCAGCAATTAACGCCATGTGCCACACTGCAGCTCACACATCAATGCGCCGAGAAATCCTATTTATATCGGGAAACCCGGATTTCGACAGATATGATAATATTCTTGTAATCATGGCTATAAAAATTAAACCAGTCTATGGATGCAAATCGTGTTATTATCGGCACCAGATAATAAATGGTCTTTAAGTTACAAGGTATGTTGAGCTCAGTTTTGAGTTATAATCACGGAAAAATATTGAATGCTTGGGACAGATAAAAAAGTAGACCAAATCGATGAACAATTATTTATTATTTAGCATGAGAACGAGAAAGTACATAACGGATCTAACTTTTAAATGAATATCTGTACAATACATATTAATATTGAATATTCTTTTTCGAAAAATGTATTATATTACAACAGAACCCACTTAATCTCATACTGGTTAATTGAAATTTCTGTTTAATTGAATGAGTTGTAAAATGGCATATCCATTATTTGTTCCATACCTAGATCTGATTAAAGGCATAGTATGGATATATGCATAGAATATTCCTGGATTTCGGGTATGCAATTGCATTGAGATCCAGTCTTCGATTTCTTTCTTGCTTACCCAAAACTTTTTTTAATCATAAAGGATGTTTATGTCCATCCGTGGAGGGTTCAAGTGTCTTCTGTCTATCATTAACCGGGCCGTTTTACTTTACAAGTGGACCAAAAACGATTTCAGCAGCCAAGGACTTTTGTGGAACTCAACGTGGTGGACATTTAGTAATCTATGCGGCAAAAGATGAACCGGATTCGGTGAATAGCGAACTCAGTACCTTCTGTGAATAATATACAATCTCGGCCACAATGTCTGTTGTATTGACAACAGTTTCGAAAGTTTGACAAATTAGATTGATTTTGAGTGTTTCTTTCGATGTTATCACGAACGATTTTCTGTTTTCTTGAGCCCCGACACATTACCTGCATTGGAAATCGAATTGTGTGCTAGTTCAGATGGCATATCACTAATCTGTGCAAATTCTCGGGAACGTCAATGCGAATGAGAAGCTGAATTCATGAATGAATCACAAAGGTAGCTCAAAATAGCATGATGAATATCCCGATACACCACGGTACATGTATGCTTATCGCAATGTTTTTCCACCCATGAATCAACAAAATGTCTCATTCTGCCATAAGAGCATTTTCCGAATGCTTTAGGGCACCAGTTGAAATGATAAATACGCTGTTAAACTATTCGGGTATTTGTTCCTTGAGGGTTTGAATCAGGGGAACCAGGAGGCCGTGGTCCGATTTAAAATTTTCACCAAAATTTCGGGTTAAACTAACAACGCTACAGATACAGCTGTAAATAGGATACAATTACAGACACCAAGTGAAGAAGTCCGATTTAACTCATATCCATCACCGTTCACCCGAAGACAACATCTGCCAGCTGGCCGGTGGATTCTTTATGTTGTTTGCTGTTGTCGAACTCAGATGGTTTTGCCCAACGTGTGGTATGAGTGTTTAAGTTGTGTGTTTATGTCAGGTCTCGCAGGTATTTGTTCTGAAATAATTACACTTTTGGTTCTTTGCAGTATCCTTGTCTGTGGGGTGATATGATTTATTGTCAGTACGTCGGCATCTTTCTTCACTACCCTATTAATGTCGTGTTTGATTAATTTGCGACGAAACCGAAGTGTCATCTTTATACACACAAGATAGTTTAGTCTACATGTCAGTGTACCAATTTGGAGTTTATGGCCATTTAGAATCAACTCGGCTAAATTAACTCCAAACCTGATGTCGATCAAGAATTTCGATGTTTTTATTTCTGTTGTAAAATATACGATGGCCTTTTTTTTTGTTGATATTTTTATAAACAGTGAACTTCAAAGTTTAATTGCTAGTAGAGAGCTGTAAGATCATCTAGTTTTTTCTTCAATATGGGTTGGGCTCAGACAATATCAGGTGACGTAACTATGAGCGCCTTAGCCTTCCAAATTGTTATCATTCGGTGTAAATGACAATGAAAACGTGCTGGCGATGACTTTCATCATTCGCAATAATTGCTGATATGGCGTTTGCGTCGAAGATGTAACAACGTTCAGAAAGCTCAACCCATAGCTCAGTCCGTAGTACAATAGGGATGATTTCCGGAAATACTCGAAGACCGTTATTGCATCTTTCATTCAATGTGTCATTGCGGAACCTGTTATGACATGCCACTGGATCAGGGGTTGTTCAGTCTTTTAGAAGAACTTCTACCCAGTTTCTTTTCTGTTCTTATGAGCTTCGCGTTTATGATGTTTGACTCCGATAAATAAGCAGTGGATACTGGCTAATCTCAAATTTTCACAGTGCCAGACTATTAACGCCGAAATTTCATTTGATCGCAAATACTTTTGCTTTCCGTCAAATCTAACAATTCTGATTAGTCGGCTTGAAATAGCGGAAGTACAGCGTGAAGCAGCTTCGAATTTTCCACGTTATAGGGTCCTATAGGATTCAATGTCAACGCCAAAAAACTCATTTCAAATCTCCAGTTTTGACTAAAAGATTTGATGGGAATTACGAGAAATCTGTGATCAGAATAAGACCTCTGATCTGTTTGACCTGTTTGAAAAATTTAATAGTTGACATATCGTCTTTCACTACTAAAATTGTGATTTAAATTTCTGTGTGTTCTTGTCAAATTGTTCTTGACATCTGACATCAACTTTGTTTTGGGATACATCGTTTCCTCCTCATATATCATCTAGCAAACAATATGCGATTTTCAATAATTTCAGTTTTTCAGGCCATAGTGACCCCCTGATCATGTCAGGTATGCCTCTTCCGCTTCTGGCACGAAACAAGTTCAGATAAAATCAATGTCATCGCCATATCTTCAAGTCAAACGTTTTTTCCACTATCTATGTGTATCCTGAAAGTTGATGAGAAATTGGTGAAAGCTAAACTTCGATGCAGTTTCAAAGTTCAAGTTCCCTTGTGCATCTGCGCCACAGTGATATGTAGGACTGGATTAATGCATGACATAAAAATACCCGATCTGGAAAAGATGTCTGAAATTTTATCGTATAGGATCCTGTAGGACAAAAAAGATTTAAGATCGTAAAGGGTTCGAAAGTCGATTTCAGAGGTTCGATAAATGATTTCAGCAAATCCTATAGGATTAAAGGGGATGTTTGGGAATTGGAGTGTTCCAGGATTTCCATACCTTTAGTAACTAAACTCTGACTGTCTGTACATAATACAGGGAGTATGCACAGATAAGATAGCCAGGAAGCATCGACTGTAATATGTTCATCAGTGAATGATACATGAATATTATTGGGGCCGCATCTTTTGCAATGACCTGAAAATGTAAGTGTATTCACTGATACAAAATTGGTAAGTCATTCATACAGATGAGATATTATCAAGAATTGGCTGAACATGGCGGCCATATTGATCCCAAAATTCCCGCCGTTGTTACAAATGTATGTTCTGCTATCATATGCAGCTTAAACCCACCAGGCCTACCAGACTAATGTTGCACATAGGACGACGGGGAATACTAGTCATTTATTGATCATGTATTAAGATAGATCACAAGTTTGTCTCAGTATTTCGAACGCCGCTGATGACTCATTTTTATACTCACTTTTCTTGTTCCATCATGACTGCTGACAGTTGTCATTAATAATTTACGCATTCGCAAGTAATCGCGAGGAAATAAGATACATAAATAAGCATTCTCATATTTTATTTATGTCAACTAAAGAGACAGACTTATTCAAACAAAAAGGTCAGATCACTTTGCTCCACCCTTTCACTGTTCCGCCTGTGCTTGTGGTGTTGGTCTGAGTGCTTATAGAATTGTTTGTAGTTTGTGAAATCGACACAATGGACACTCAAACCACTCCAAGTAAGTCGATTGTGACATGCTGGTAAAATTTAAGATATTTTTCCAACTCCTTTCCTCAAGAAAGTAAAAGGATCTTAAATACTTAGTATTCCGCAAACGCCAGGCGGCCAGTTATCGTCATGCAGCATTACACAACTTAATCTGTATGCCATATCCATATAATCACAACATTATTCACGCGTTTACGGTCATTGAACACAAAAACAAATGCATAGCATTAGACACATATTCTTAAAGTCTATAGATTATAAAGTGAAAACCTCAGCTTCTATGTTTTCAGGAAACTGAACTGATTACAGTGTAATCAATCTTTCGTGCAGATGGTGCTAATAGCTTTGAGGAAATATTTACAATTATTCACGCTGTACTGACCCACAGCTGAATATATAATGATAGTTGAACAAAATATTGGTCCAAGTCCTGCCTCTCGTTTTCTCAGGTTTTAAAGGTGGAACTTTGTTTACGTTCGTGTAGTTTTGGGTTTGCCAATCAGTTCCACTTGTAACTGTTTACGCGATAATCCCGACAGTATGAGTATTTGGTAATTTTGTGGTATGTTGGAGATGACAAGGTATGTTCACGGTACATTATCAACGGAGAATATGCTGTAATTTCCTGGAACTAAGCCTAATATATCTGATCAACATTATATAATAGTTTAATTCAAATCCTTGTAACTTGTCACCGTTCATGGCCGTAAGCCGGAACCTTGGCTCTTACTTATGATCGTTCACACTGGTTTTGTATATCATTTCAGCTAAGTACGAAATTCAATAACGTTACCAAATGTAGTAGCCAAATGGGTATTTTGAAGGTTTCGTAATTCGTAACAATAACAATACTAATATTTGTTTTCCAATTGCAGCGCATATCCACTCAAATTCTTCCTTATTTTGGGGCTCTCATCTTTCCAGCTTCATTTTGGGGAATACGTGAATTCCTTCCCTGCCATAGTAAGGACAGAACTTCACTTTTACGCCCACAAACAAAGTCAGTCGCGAGGGACCCGAAGCCGTTGGCAGTACAACCCCACCGCAACCTGTGTCCACAAGGGTTATGACTCGATTGTGCAAAGCAAATAATTTCCAACACAGATGGTGTGATTTGATTTGCACCGAGTAAGCCAAAGAATATTATTGTGTGCAGATTTATTAAGAACTGATATATATCATATCACTGTGTTGTGTTGCTGCATAAATAAGTATTTTGAAGTTTGAAGTTTCCGTTATTGAAAACAAGCAGCAATGTTGATATTTGTTGTTCTTACAGAACACTTCCAGATTGTTTATTTTCAGGACTCTCTCAATGTTTTAACGATTATCTCTCTATCTTAGTTTTCACTGTAAACGAAAAGTAAAGGTATCTTTGAAATTGTCCGATCTTCATTTCTTGAAAGTTTCACGGGATTTAGTTAATTAACCTAATTAGAAAAAATCTAGAGATGCTTAATTATTTTCTTTCATAATGTTTAGTGTACCTAGTTTTAGTATGTCTTACTGTAGCCTTATTTATGTGTCGAAATCCTTCGCTTAAGAGCGAAAAGTTGGTTCAAATACTCCATGATGAATTTCAACAAAGGCAGATAGCTCGTATATTCTACTGTTACTGTATCATTAACTCCTCCTAGAACCAGATGTCTGTTAGTATTGTCAATAACAGCTTGGCTTGGTTATTGAAAAAAAAGTCACATCATTGAAAATTGTATTTTGCTATTGTTTATACTATCGGTCTGGTTTCGTGGTACAGTGATATTCCAGTGGGACCTGCATATGGCATATACATATCACGCCTAGTAGCATTTGCTAGATCCTGTGTTAAATGTGACGATTTTAATCAACGTCACAAAACATTGTTGCAAAAACTTATAAAACAAGGCTACACCGCCAAGCGCCTCCGCTCAAAGTTTCTGAAATTTGGCGATACATTTCGCATGCTGATAGCAAAATATTGGCGTAGCGTGCAAGATCTATGGCGTTACGTTTCGTAGCTTGGGTCTGGTTCCGCTTGACCCGGACCTGGGGGCCGTGTGAACCCATGTACTTCAAGATTCTCATGGTACTCATATGAAAAGTCACAATCGAAGTGTGACTGAGATACATCATTCTTTAGATGACGACTTCACTACGAATATTATGGATTAAGAATACTGATCAGCGATACGGATTTGATATTTTTGGAACATCATGATATCTTGTCGGCATCATTGAAAACTGTTGACCGCTTCTCTTTTGCAGGAAACAAACCTATGCTTATGTATACTATGATTGTCTTTTTGAATTTGGTGCTAATAATGTTATATGGAATATGAAATAGGTCTTTCGATTATGGACTCAGATATTCTCTAATGGACGACGGCTGAATTATGAATGACGGACCAGACGCTTGTAATTGAAAGGCGACGTTACTCAATTTCGTACTTTACCTCACTGTATATGTCGGCCATAGGTGAATGCACACTTAAAAACTATGCGCTAGCTCCGCTCTCTCAGTTACATGGTATGAAAATGTGTCCAAATCTGGACCTACATGCCCGGAAATTGTTCTAACCCTTTCTGGCCAGGGCGATTTGTGGTGTACCGCAGCCGGGGGGGGGGGAGCGCTCCCCTATATATTTTCGCTACCGCTAAGGCTAGAGGGCTGAAACTTACCACATTATATCGTTGGATCAGGCTCTATAAGAAAATGTAAAAAAATCCAAGATAGCCGCCATTATGACGTCACTGTGACGTCATTTTCAAAAAGAGCATATTTGGACGATTTTTCGGTCAGAATTTTCGACTTATTTTATTTTTTTCTTCGCAAAAATTGCAGGATAAATTAGTAAATAATAATTTGATATGAAATAAAATAGATTTTACCCACTTTTCCATACAGAAAAGCAATATTTTTGAAGAAATATGACGAAGACATCACTTTTCTGGTACCCCACATGATCGCCATTTTGAATTTACCCATGATCCTCTGTTCGGGGGGTCATGCAAATAGACCCAAAATGTCCCCAATATGATAATCTAAAAAGTCACGGAGCTCTCAATTTTTTTTCTGTCCGGAGATAGGAGCAAAAAACCCAACAAGGGGTGGGGGCGGAAAGTGCCCCCCCCCAGGGCAAGTAAGGTTAATGTATTCTACGTTTCGACCATCAATCTGATACGTTTCCTGATGTATCTCACATCTGATAGGTTTGTCGCGAACGTAAGCCGGAACTGACAACCAGAGAAATTGGTTCAGCACGGTAGAGACAATGTACTGATAATATTTGTTATAATATAATCGTTGTTGTTATAACATAACTGATATTGTTATAACATAATTTTTCTTGTTGTAACATGATTGATATTGATAGAATAAAATTGTTATTGTTGTAGTATGATTGTTGTAGTATGATTCTTTTCGCAATATAATTGTTACTGTAATATTATTATTTTTGTGTTAATATAATTGTAATTGATGGAATATAATTATTATAATATAAATCATATTGTTGTAATATAATTGGTACTGATATAATATAATTCTTATTGTTTACTGCAAGTGAACCGGATACCACGAGATCAATTACAGTACTGCAAACTCCCGCGAAACCATCAACCATTCCGACAGTTGAACCAACGAGACTGGTAAGCACGCGTGATCGCGCAGAGGAGCCGTCCACAATCACTGGACACTCACCCTTGAACAAGAATAGGTATCATTCTGTGCTGTTCTTATTGAGATTATTATTCCACAGTAGATTATTTTATCTTATACAATTTAATGAATACTGCATATGACAAGTAGTATCCGGTCCCATTAACGAGATATTGTATTTATTATGGAAATTATCTTTATGTTCTTTTTATTCCAAATATTAGTACTGTGAAATTCCTTCAACCCTATCTGGCCTGGGCCTTTTGGAACCTGTCCAGGCCTGGAGGGGGCCGAAATGCCCCCCCCCCCCGCCCCCCTAATTATTTTGTTTACTTCTTGGGCTAGGGGACTGAAACTTACCATACTATACCCTTGGGTCAAGCTCAACCAGACAATGTAAAAAATTCAAGATGACCGCTTTGATGACATCACAGTGACGTCATTTTCAAAAGCAGCATTTTTTGGTCGATTTTTCGGTTAGAATTTATGAATTTCTCCAGGCCTGGTAGGGTTAATGTTGTTTATCGGGCCATAAATGTTGTGAACTGCTATTTCGAAGAGTGTTCTAATTTGTTGTGAACCAGCCGCTATAATGTTTTATGTGTAAGAGGTTTATATCTAATTTACAGAAATCTTGAATTGAAATAAAAATTTTGAAAATAAAATTGAAAAAGAGTCAATTCAGTTCGTTAATGTCTTCTAACGGAGTAATTGACAAGGATATAATAAGTGATGGAGTTGTGCAATTTCTATGGTTTTGAGTATCATTATTCAGCAAAAGTTTGTATCAAGATTGCAAGTGAAATTCATCCTGCCAGTAATAATTCTCTCTGATACCAATTAACTTGATTCTATGATCTCCAAATGTCCGTTTGAAGTTGCAAATCAAATCTGAGAGAGCACGAAGCAGAATCGAACGTTTTCTCAAAAGCATTTTGGAGAGGTCCAGGTATATTATTGAAATCCGTGAACTGCATCACATGAAAAATATTCTGGTGTTTCTCGCCTATCCTATTGCGAAACCCTAAAGATTTTTAGGAAATTAATTGGCAAATTGCTGATTTGACTTTTTCGGCTATATATGCGGACGCCAATTGATATATAAATGAATGGATGGATATCTTCTGGGGGTTTCTTTTTTCGATTAGTGACTCGAAATTCTTTCATGGGCGATGGCTGAATATTGAATGTCGGAAATTGCTCAGGTGTAGATGGGCATGTTATAACTGCTCGCTTCTATGCTGTTGCGAACTCTCTTTCGTATACACATCTAAAAACAAACGTCTCTAAATAAAGAATAAAAGTTAGCCACAAAGCCATCGAGGCTGGGATTACGGATGTTTATTCGCTTCAGAATAAACAATATTTCACCCTAGATTATTCCACCTTCTGAATTTTTCCTCTTACTTTTAGATAACTTTTTGTGCTGACGTTAGTATTCAAACACATCACCATCCGCGAAAACATCAGCTTCCTTCAAAATCTCTTTTGGTTTGGTTAGTAGGGTCCCATTGACCTTTTCAAACTTTTGGAATAATTTTTGCTGAAAAAGTTACTAGATTCCGGATAGCAACAATTTCGTGGAATTTTTTACCCTGTTCTGTCCACTGTTCTCGAAATATTATACAATTAACGCTTGTACGTGCAATACAATATCATGTGAAAGTTAGTTTGTGGATTGATCAAGTAGGATGTCAGATGGACACTAGCTATGCACAGTGCCATTGAATATACTTTCACTCGCACAAATCACTGTGTCCATAGTACTCCCAGTTTCTATGTTAATGGGTGAGAACAGGTTCAAAATTCACAGAAAAAGGATGTGTTCAATCTGGACCCAGAGGCTCGCAATGCTATTAAGACAATATTTCAAAATTGAAATCATAATATTTTGGAAATACGCTTCGGAATAGCTTTCCAGAATCAGTTGCGACATACCGGCAAAGAATAGGTTCTTTTATATGCATAAATGGAATTTAAACTTTTTGGATTCCGTAAAACCAATCAGTCTGGATAACCATTGTAGCTTGAAAATAGTACCGAGCAAATCACTGCCAAGGATACTCTGCATTGTTCCATGCAAATACCATGGGCATTTCCCAATGATAAAACCTCACAGGAAGGAATTGCCTCAGACCCCGTGAAATCTTTTAACATAAGACTGCTAAAGTTGTAAATTGCATTAGGTTTGGACGCCTGCACTTAATGGCCTTTTATTGAACTACATTGGCGTTAAATTTAATTGTTGCTGAAGCCTGTATCATTATTATCTATATATGGTACATAAGTCAGTTTGAGTGAAAGGCGAGAGCATTTCCAGCAAAATGATATGATCAGCTGATAAGAGCAACTCGATAGCTTCGATAGCCGCTGACGGCTGAATTATTCTTTCTCTTAAAGGTTAGTTCTGTATGAGTAAAATAGTAGTGCATTGCACCGTGCATGCCCCGAAGGAGACATCAATTAATGGAGATCGGTATAACATGTATGTAAGACCAACATATCCAAGTTTTTAACATAATTTTCGAAGTGAACAGAGCCTGAGACATCAAAATAAAACTTCGTGGTGACATAGTAATTATGTTTGGTATACATTTACTGATATACCTGCTAAAGTAGGTATCTTGATCAAGGAGTTGATGTGATAGTTGATCTGAAAATCGATATTTTTATGTTTATTGAGCGGCATTTTAGAAGTTGGAAACTAGTAACCAAGCGAATTATTATGGAAGACAACTTCTTTGTTTACTAGCTAGTGACGTCTCGCTGTAGTTACTAATGCTATTAGTAATCAGCAGCGGAACGTTTTTTGGTTACTGGGATTTATATACCATAGCAACTGGTACATGTTTATTTTCCAATGAATCAACGTGTATAATTGATCTTTCCGACAAGCCCGCAAAAAGAATTACGACGCTAAAATTACTATAGCACGGTACCCCGACAAAGTAGCTGTGTTGAATTAGTGAGCCTTTTATTGCAATTATCTTTAAGGGCTATGGCCAAAACAAACAAGACACGTCGTTGTTTTCCATCAGTTTCTCAGAGGCTATTCTACTCATGCATGTTGGTTAAACAATAAATTCATTGTTTTCCACAGAGCAAACATGGTTCTAAATCGTTAATGCAATTATAGAACATAGTGCATTGGTATAGATATTGACGATTGCACAGGTTTATAATTAGATGCGGTGAAAGTTACAATCAAGCGATTGACAGTTATATACTAATTACATAGTATGGGACTCAAATACACGTCGACAACGTTGTCCAGTTGTCCGGTCGATCAGGATAAACGATTCAGACTACTCCCTCCTAATCCCGCTTATGAAATGAAAGAAAGTATGAAAGACTCCGAAGAAGGACAAGTACTGAATGATGTCAGCGTGTGGATACACCAAGACCTGCAATGAGACGAAATACTACTACGAAGAACCTCTACAGGAAATATCTTCTCACGATAAGCATTACTGAAAAATTACATAAGCCTCAATTACGCCTAAATATACTTACCTAAGAAAAATTAAGCCTGGTCCCTACCTATTCATCCCCATAAATTTGAATGTAAATACCAGTTCTCAGTCATAGACTGGAGTGAAATATTGCTGTTCGCTTTATACAGTAGAAATATTGCTGAACGTGACTTTCATTCTCTCTTACCCTTTTCGATCACAGACGAACTGTATCGAGTATCGATCAATGTGATCAGATATCGAGGAAACTATACATAGAATGCTCAGCAAGCGCATATGTTACGACTTCAGAAGCACTGCTCTATTCGAAAGATCTGATGTATCAGTTGTCGGTTGATTTTACATGCGTACCCTATATTTGGACAGTTTTGTATTTTAGACGTTCTCTTATTCACTTCTAAAGTAAAACATTTTCATCAAACAGGAGCCTCGTGTCTATCAGTAGATTCGAAAAATGTCGTTTCTCTTTTTACAATCAACCGGATCATGCATATCGTTCCAATGCTATTCCATGAATGCAAGCCCCAGGCGATTACATTCGCCAAGCACTTTTGGGAAGCTCAATGTGGTGGACATTTAGTGCTCTATGAGACCAGAGACGAGCAGGAGACTGTGACCAATCAACTCCGTACCTTTTGTATGTATCCTGCGCGGGTCTAGTAATGAGAACCCATTAACGTAAATGCCCCAAAACATATTTATCTTGAAGCATTGCATAATGACTAATTTTACAACTAGTTTTCTTCAGCGTGAAACATTCATGGTGGATTATTCACATATTTGCATGTAACTCTACTTAACCAGATGAGAAACAAGGGTGTGTTGGATTAACCCTGGTAATGCTAAACATCTATCGGTCTGAAACTTAAGAAAGAGGAAATGTTGGCGAAAGAAAAGCGTGAACGTGGACCCAATCCCTGTGGGTTACAAGGGATTTTTACAAGAGAATTAAATACGCTCTGACCAGGTGTGCATTTTCATTAGAGTGTATTGTTTGGGTAAATGCATCACCAAGTGTCAATAACCTTTAGTGATTGCAGTGGCACTTCATTAATTAAGGAAAGTATTGAGCCCCAAGTATTCGCATTTCCACATTCTCCCTCTCGCTCAGAGAATGTGTTTAAATCAATATTCATTTGTATCGAATTGCAGGGAAGTATATTTGTTAAAGTGAGGACCTAAAAATTCTCCTTATGATATATCGGGTTTAAGTAGGGATGCATCCTAGCAAAAGCGGTACCTCGAATTTATGAGTGACTGTATCGAAGCTGGTACCTGGTGATCTCTGTCATCAAGGCTCTAGGTCATCGGTTTCTTATAAATACCCGAAACTCAATCTGAATTATGATCTTACTTGCTAACTTACGGGCGAACAGGGGAGGGGCATATCATTCTGTTCTGTCGCGCTTCGGTCCAGGTGGTTAGTGAAAGAGTTTGTGCAGAGTACAGCTCTATGTGCTACAGAATGTGACTCGTTTGCATACGAATTTAAATATCGACGTCTGATTGCATGATGGCTGGAAAAAGATAACCATAGTTGCATCTATGACTGTATTGATCAGTCTTGACTCATTGACCGTATGATACCTCATACTTTCAGCCATCTCATTTTGTTATTACGGTTTTTACAACAGCGTTAACTTTCAAGATTAGCATATTACTTTTAGAATGACAGAGTATTTCGATGGTTCATTCCATCGCAACGAAGACATTTTTTGGCAGTATGCTGCTCTTGTCCATTACTAAGGTTCTTAGTCCAGTTTGGTCTTTCAGTAGAAGCCGTTGTCTTTTGTTGTCGAATGTTTAGTCCCATCCAAGTGATGTTCATTGCCACCGTATTCGTTCACACTTAAATCAGCCGGCACGGCATGTAGTGCAATGTCAAATTTAACTCAGCTGCCTTTTCAAAGAATGAGTGTATGACGGTATGATTGTTGTGTTACATGCGGAAAATCGGTTTCTAAACCAAATTAGTATAGTGACCTCAATTGATCATGAAAAATGGCAAAAAGGATAATTCTTTACAGTTAAAAACAATTGAAACAAATATTTTTTTATCCCGAGAATAGAAACAATTTATCATTATCACTACACAGTATATACCCACTTGCTGAAAGCAATGCCCGATGGCCTAACTATACTATGAAATTGAATTGTATTTGTATGTCATGGAATGAGTGCAACTTTCCAATATTACCTCTCCTTCCAATTGATAAACTATATTACATATGCCCTTGGTATATTCAATCTGGAATGAGCTATTCATTACATGATCAATAAACAAGAAATCTTCTCCATTTTGCACATTTTCAAGGCAAGGGCTGATCGAACAGATGCTCCTTGCAAATTTTCGCTTGACGAGGAGAGCAGACAAGGAAATGGAATCTAAAATACAACGCTTTTCCTTCGGGATCGCTATTTAACACCACAACAACTGTAGTCTCCATACGCTAGCCAACGGTCTGTCTCCACATGTCGTGTAACATTCAGAGCTAAGACAGACATGTTTAGCTCACACGCCCATAAAGGGAAGCATGTAATTGCAAGGTTGTTGTGTTTTACTACTCACAATCTAGTGAAGCAAAGGTATTTTCCAAGGTTAGCTATCACAGCGACCGTTCCGTTGTGTGCATTTCATCACTGTAATGGACAAAAGCAGAATACTGTCGAACAAATTCTTGATTGCGATGGAATGAACATTCGAAACCCTTTCTTATTCTAAAAGTAATATGCTGATGTTGAAAGCTAACGCTGTTGTAAAAACCGTAATATTTGACTAGCCACAAATAAACAAAGCGCAGTTTATGCCCAAGGAAAAAAAATCTGCGTTTTCACAATTTTTTCGCCTTTCTCCCTGTTTGTTCGAGTTTGACTTGAAGTCCTTCATGACACGTTCAAAATTGTACAATAATCTAGAGCGAATCTTAAACACATAGGAAGATTATCCCAAAGTTCAGCCAATTCAAATGGAAAATACAAAGAAAACATCGAAAATTTATGCAACAAGCAACATCATCCATATAGTACGCTGATCATGATTATTAAACAGAGGATCTATTTTGAAAGAACAGGTTGTAAATTCAAGAGAAACATCTTTTTTGACATAAAATAACATTAAGTGAAATATCATCACTTTGCTGTTGAAATAACTGCAGCATCGCCCATTGCAAATCATCCAGGGATTGAGCAATCGATTGAAAAACCAACAACATTGTAATGATCGTTTTTCACATTGTACAGCTCCAAAACTAGGCAACAATCCAGTGAACTCCCTTCACCATCTCTATGCCCATATAGCGCATAGCCTTAGTCGCTGTACGTTATGTGGTAAATCTATTCAAATCTCACTCAGAATATACACGAAACTTTATTTTATTTAGTTTGGTGGAGGGATTGGCTTCTGGCTCCCTACTAAACTTTCTGCGTTTTCTCCGGAATGACATGTTAGTGAAAGCTGAAACTCCTTGACCTTGTAATTTATCGTATTTTGGTCATTTTTAGCCTATTTTGATAACCTATTTTAATAGAAGAGGATCATGAGTAAATTCAAGATGGCGTCAACGTAGGGTAGCAGAAAAGTTATGTTTTCGCCATTTTTTGCAAAATTTCTGCTTTTCAGCGAGAAAAATTGGACAAAAACTAGTTTAGTTCATATCACAGTAGTATTTACTAATTTTTGTCATGCAAGTTCTGGGGGAAAATTACATAAATAAAAAATTCTATAAAAATATGCATTTTGTGCGTCTTTGACGTCATCAAGGCGGCCATCTTGGATATTTTACATTTTTTGGTAGAGTTTGACCTAAGATTATAGTGTGATAAGTATCAGTCCCCCCCCCCCCCTCCTCACTCCTGGACAAGTCGCAAAAGGCCCAGGCCAGATCGGGTTAAACTGATCTAAACAAGAAATGAGGGGCATATTGTGCAGAATCTTGAAAACAACACACGACACAGACTGGACTAGATATAGGTAAGAAACATTGTCTGCTTCCAGCAAGACATTACCAGCAGATCAGTGATCGAGCAAGTACTTTCTCGAATTTCTTCGAATGACTACAAAATCGAGGTTTTGCCGCATTAGGTCAGCAAAACGAGTCAGGTGATTGATATTATACACTTATTAAGCCACTGGCTTCACACACTTCATTCATAAATCCTATTTAGGTCATGGTGAACTCATTTGATTGGGTGACATCGACAGCGTAAATTTACTCCAGTTTTGAGATGAGAATGAAATGGATTACTCGGGCAGTGCAGATAGAAATTACATATAACAAATTATTCTACCTCTTGAATATTCAGGAGACCGAAACGTATGCTTACCATCGACGAACGAGAGTATTTATCTCCATCCTTCTTTCTCAACTCAGCAAAGAGTTTGAAGAGGAATTCACCAATTAGTTGTTCTTTCGTTATCGACGAAAGAATATCGGAATTAATATCTTTTGCTTGACAGTAGACCCGTAATATTGAGACGCCTGTATAACAGTTCTTTGTAACAGTTCTTGTAGATTTTCATCGTACAATCTACGAAGCGACCACCGTCAGCCATGTTGCAGAGAGACGGTACTTGTAAACAGTGACCATGTACGTGATCACAATATTGACTTCGGACCTCACGCGCTCCGCCTGACACATAAACAGCTGGGTCAGTGATTGAAAAATATTGACTCGTGGCTGGGTAAAGTTTGACCAATGAAATATCAGTAAACCCTCATGAATATTCAAGAGGTATAATAATATCTATTGGAGTCCGAGCTAGATAGAATGATTTCCGTGCAGATAAACAGTTATCTTTCACTGATTAAAAAGGGTGTCAGTCTGATCAGTACGTACCAATCAAATACAAATGGCATTTGGTGTCTCTGTTGATTGCCAACGACTAGCATGATGTTTCAAAGCATTACGATCTCAAGCATGAGTGTATATGAGTGAGTGAGCGAGTGAGTGAATAGGAATTAACGTCGCTTTCAACAATTTTTCAGCGATATCGCGACGGAGAAGGGAAGCAAGGGAAGGGAGAGGGGGGTGGTACTTACTTGTAACAGAGCAGGTCTAATGCTGCCACTTTATAGTGCTTTCCCACTGAAATATCATGCCGTAGGCAGACATGACACCCCACTCAGTTATATTATACTGACAGCGAGCGAACCAGTCCTTGTTCTATCCTGTTAATGCTGAGCGTAAGCGAGGAAGCAACAAGAGGGGAGAGGGGAGAGGGAGAGGGGAGAGGGGGGGAGAGAGGGATAGGGAGAGGAGAGAGAGGAGGGCAGAGGGAGAGGGAGAGGGAAGAGGGAGAGGAGGGAGAGGGAGAGGGAGAGGAGGGAGAGGGGAGAGGGAGAGGCAGGAGAGAGAGAGGAGAGGGGACAGGGGGAGAGGGAGAGAGGGGGAGGGAGACTCTCTCCCTCTCCCTCTCTCCCCTCTCCCTCTCCTCCACCCCTCTCCCCTCCCTCTCCCTCTCCCCTCCCCTACTCCCTCTCCCCTCTCCCCCCTCTCCCTCTCCCTCTTCCCTCTCCCCTCTCCTCTCCCTCTCCCCTCTCCCCTCCTTGGAGTCTAATGCTGCCACTTTATAGTGCTGTCCCACTGAAATATCATGCCGTAGGCAGACATGACACCCCACTCAGTCACATTATACTGACACCGAGCGAACCAGTCCTTGTTCTATCCTGTTAATGCTGAGCGTAAGCGAGGGAGCAACAAGAGGAGAGGGGAGAGGGAGAGGAGAGAGAGGGGAGAGGGAGAGGAGAGAGGGGAAAGAGGGAGAGAGGAGAGGGAGGAGAGAGAAGGAGAGGGGGAGAGGGGGAGAGGAGAGGGGGGGAGAGGGAGAGGGAGAGGGAGAGGGAGAGGAGAGAGAGGGAGAGAGGGGACCGAGGGGGAGAGGGAGAGGGGGAGGGGAGACTCTCTCCCTCCCCCTCCTCCCTCTCCCTCTCCCTCTCCCCCTCTCCCCCTCTCCCTCTCCCCTCTCCCCCCTCTCCCTCTCCCCCTCTCCCTCTCCCTCTCCCCTCTCCCTCTTCCCTCTCCCTCTCCCTCTCCCTCTCCCCTCTCCCTCTCCCCTCTCCTCTCCCTCTCCCTCTCCCTCTCCCCTCTCCCTCTCCCTCTCCCCTCTCCCTCTCCCCTCTCCCTCTCCCTCTCCCTCTCCCCCTCTCCCTCTCCCTCTCCCTCCTCCCTCTCCCTCTCCCTCTCCCTCTCCCCTCTCCCTCTCCCCTCTCCCCCCCTCTCCCTCTCCCTCTCCCTCTCCTCTCTCCCTCTCCCCTCTCCCCTCTCCAATTCTAGATTTGGAGAAGTTCGAATGGATAACTTGAGCATCGCGGTTATGCTGATGACATTCAAATGTAGCAACTCTAAGGAAACACTCAGCTAATTTTGTTTTAGTACACCGTTTCATTATCAGAAAATAACTCACCAAATTCTTCTTATATGGTTTTTGCAGTGTAGTTTCATAAACGATTGATGGACTCGAACATTTTATTACCACTATACTTGGGTAAATGTCCTGTCTTCGTAATTTGTTCTGGACAACTTCGCTGTGAAGTCGGTAGGCTACACAAGTCACTTTGTGAAGTCAGCAGGTTATACATCACAATTGAAGTTTATATATCCTGATGACCGGATTTATTTGTTGCTTTTTGCTTCAGTAATGCACAAAGTCGAGTCTTGAAAATATTGGCTTGGAATGGAAGATGTACCGGTTGGCCCCTCCTCGCACAACTAATGTGGTTGTCATTTGTGAAATTGAGCCATTTTACCAAAAAATCACTCCGAGTGAGTTGAAGGGATATACTTAACAAATTCTTATCGAATGTAACGAAAAGGTTTTCCAAAATTCAAATCGTACACCGACTTGACTGTTCGGTTTGGTGTTGTAGGATTGCATATTTTGTGACAATCAAATAGCAGTACATCAACAAGAGATTACATGTACGGCGGTGACCACTTAATTACAGCTTAATGGAAAATTCTGCTCAATCCAGTTGGTGGTGAAATAAATCCCTCACTAACTCTAACCCCTTAACCGGCCAGATTTTAACACACTCACTTTGTATTTGTCTCATTATTGTGAGAGCTATGTACTTGATCAAGAAAGATATTAATAAAAAAGTGTATTTCTCCAGAATAACGAGAATGTGAACACTATAACCAGTAGGAGCAAAAGTGGATCTCGACTTCAGTTGAACTTTGATCTTTGTGGCGTCACTTCCGATTTCGTTCACGTGATTGGAACTAAGAGTGATGTCATAGCGGAACCGGGGGAAATGGTAACAACGGTCAAACGTCAACTGACATTGAGATCCACTTTTGGAAATGAGCACTTTCGTCATCCCTGTGTATACATTCCATGCGGAACTGAAAGATGGAATCAAAATCAAACTTCACATATCAATGGGCGACTACCTACTCTTGCAGAACCTGGGGTATTTTCATGAAACCGTTAACCCAATCTGGCCTGGTCTTGTTGATACCTGTCCAGGCCTGGGGAGGGGCCATTTCGCCCCCCCCCCCCCTTCCTAATTATTTTTCTGACCGCTTGGGCTAGGGGTCTGAAACCTGAAACACTATACCTTTGAGTCAAACTCTACCAGAAAATGTGAAAAACATCCAAGATGGTCGCTATAATGGTCACAGTAACGTCATTTTCGAAAATAGCATTCTTTGATCGATTTTTCAGTGAGATTTTTTTCTTTTATGCAATTTCTCCACAAAAACTGCTTGATGAATTGGTAAATATTCATGTGATGTCAAGTAATATAGTTTTTGTCCACTTTTCATCGCGAGAAAAGCAGAAAAAAACTATGAAGTCACAGAGTGTCGGCTCTCATTTTTTCCTCATTGTCGTTCCGGAGACAGCATCGAAAGTTTGGTGGGGGAGAGCCTTTTCTAGCTCACGCTGTAGATCTGCTGGTAGGTGTCTCAGTGCCATTAGGTTACTTTCGCTGAAAAGTTCTGATGCTCATGAGCACTGGACAGGCAAGCATGGTTTGAACGTTTTTTGGTCTAAATGAACCATCCTTGGCCTAAATGGGTAGTGTGATGTGTCATATTGAAGCGCTCGTAGGGTGGAGTCGACTGGTGTGAAGTTTGATGGAAGTGCCGTCAATCTGCGCATGCCCAGTCGAAAAATATTAGAAAAATGGCATGGGAGTGGATTTTTAGGGTACTGGTGGATCATTCATGGTCCAAATGGGCTGAGTGGGACTTCATTTTGAAGCGCTCGTGAGTCCGACTGGTGTGTTTTTTAGCTGAAGTGTCGTCAATCTGTACATGAGCAGCCCGGCAGTGGTAGAAAAAGGGTATATGGGTTGACGTTTCGGGGTAGAGGCGAAGCATACGAGGTCCAAATGGGTTGTTCAGGTTCTTGGTTTAAAGCGCTCGTGGGATCGGATCCGATTGGAGTGATTTGTAGTGGAAATGCCGTCAATCTTTCAGTGGACGGTTTGGGCTCTGGGTCGGTCTTTTGGGGTAGAAATATGGCATTTTCCGAAGTTTGTATTTTGATGTTTGAGGTGAAATGAGGTGTGTAGGGTCTCATCTTGGAGCACTTATCGGATGTTGCACATGTTCGAATGACACTTTCTGTCACGTGAACGGTAATGGAGGTGACGTCACAAACGTTATATGCTAGTTTCAAAGGTCAGTGGGCATCTACGTGCACGTTTGTATAACGCCATATGAAGTAGATCAATGGACCTCAATTTACAATTTTTTGTTTGTCCGAGGTAACGTCACAGAAATCAAATGCAGAATCTGGGTCTTTCCGTGCACCAATGCACCATAAATACGACGGTGACCTTATGCGTAATTCATCGTTCGTCATTTCCTCGACTATGTCGCGAGCCCTACTAGCCGCCATTCGCCTTACACCCGAGGCGGGCTTATTTGTTGTGCTTTGGAGACAGTTAACTGCTTTCGTTGTCAGAACTCTACTAAGTGTTTCATGCAAAAGGAATGTGAACACATTCTTACAGGGCGGTATAAAAGTGGATGGTTGAAGATTTCAAGTCAGACTGTAACACATTGCTTCCCTCAGACTAATTCCATCCTGTCCGGTGAAATGTTGTAGATGGTTCGAAGTGCATCACTAAAAATTATATCTTCAGACGTTCGACTTCTCCGCTTTAAGTCCAGCGAAAACCACTGGCCATCTTCTGAGATGGTTGATGTTATTTCTCTCGTAAATGTCGACGCCCCATACAAGTAGTCCACGTATCGTCGGCGCCCGATTGCATTATATTGGCGAGCTTCAGCTAATAAAATAAGTTCAGGTACCACAGACATTTAATAACAGGATAATTGTGTGTTTGAATTATTTTCGTTTCAAAGATATAGAGATACCAAGTAGTGGTATGAATTGGAAAATGCGTGCCGGCATCTTATGCAGGAAACTAATTGAATGTTCCACGTCATTTCTTTCTACTGACATAACAGTTTTTATGTAGGCAGACGCGCCACAATGAAATTGTTCAGGCAGAGGCTTGGCTCGTTTGTTCCTTATAAACTTCAACAACAAATCGACTTTGTGGAAATGTCATTTTAATAAAAATGACGTTTATTAATATAACGAAGAGAGGCGTATTAGCCCACCAGAAAGATTGCTTGTCAAAAATACATGAAATACAGGTCATGTTATCTCCCTCTTATACGAACTATGTATTTGATTATGCAATGATATAGCCTCTCGATGAATACTCAGAAGGAACAAAGGTGAGGGGACAGAATAAAACAGGCCACAGGCCGGATCATCCATCAATAACAAAATTGGCGTTGACGATCTGTCTCAGGTTGTACGTCATGCCTAAAAAAGAATCGAGTAATTAACAACACTGACAATCTGTCTTAGGTTGTATGTCAGTGCCAAGTTTTTGAAGGTATTCCAAGTATATAGAAGAGGTAAAAATTAACAAGGTAGCTGGAGGTGACCAGGCGAGGTGGTGGGCTCAAGTTAAAGCCACAAAGGCGAAAACGACTTTCTTCGATTAAAAAGAGACCAGAACTGACCGAGAAATCAAATATGAACATGCTGTGAACGCGAATTGTGACGTGGCCTGGTCCGTTTGGCCAAGAAGTAGGTGGAGACGTCATTCACTGCGGCTCCCCTCATTATCCCAAAAACTTGAATGACGTTCTCGGACATTCACTCAGCAGTCTGTTTAGAGTTACCTCCCATGGACCACCGCAAGCTCCCCTCTCCAACATAAAACATTTCCGTAATTTTTATTTATGTAGGCAGACGCGCCACAATGAAGTTGTTCAGGCAGAGGCTTGGCTCGTTTGTTCCTTATAAACGTCAACAACAAATCAACTTTGTGGAAATGTCATTTCAATAAAAATGACGTTTATTAATATAACGAAGAGAGGCGTATTAGCTCACCAGAAAGATTGCTTGTCAAAATACATGAAAAACAGGTCATGTTATCTCTCTCTTATACGAAGTATGTATTTGATTATGCAATGATAAAGCCTCTCGATGAATATTCAGAAGGAACAAAGGTGAGGGGATAGAAAAAAACAGGCCACACGCTAGCGCGCTAGCGCCCCCACCCCAAGCCTCGCCTATTGAGACCCTCCGCCTCAGACTCGTCAGATCATAACAAGCAGTCCCCAGACTGACCTTGGTAGATTTATGTTTTTGAGCGATCATAACTGGGTAAACTTAAACAAGGGAAGTTAGATGACGTCGCAATTACAGCCCCAGCTGATTATTGCAATTCCTATCTGTCGAATAAGAAAAAAACAAAAAGTTATCAGAACATATGATTTCGAAACGAGTAATAACAGCCCCTGACTGACTTATTACTTCGCGACGAAATGATCGATCAGGATATAACGCTGTATCGCGCTAGATTTCCACCTGATCATCTTTTGAATCGTTTGTTCCGGAACACCTGCGGCACATAGACTCGTGGCGTACCCTATTCGGTTTGTAGTATGCGGGATTTAGACCTATGAATACTACGGCGGCTCTAAGTTGTGAAGAAAAGTAACCGTTTGATACAGGGGAACCATCGTGGAATTGGAAGAGAGTCGCAGTGGATACCGGAGGTTGAAGCAGTGACATATATACGGACAGCTCGAACTGGGCAGTAACTGATCTGATCGTGAGATGCTGCGGTAGAAAGATGGACGGATTTTTGACTAGCATTATGTTTGAAACTGCGAATGGTCAGCTCTATCTCCATGGCCTTTACCAAAGAATGATCGAAAGAGAAATGGACATCTCGAAATTTTATACGGTTGTCAACATTGTGATTTGGGTGCACTGTAAATTCGCCAACACGAAGAAGTGCGTAAAAAGCGAGTAGAAACATAGCTGTAACGAGGGAAAGATGGAAATCGTCGGCAATCGTCGGCAATCGTCGGCAATGATATGCGCGAGTGCGTCAACTAAATTGTACAGGATTTCTTTTGTAATTGGTAGTCTTGGATCTTTTAGGCCATGGAGCTTGGCCATACCATTGAGTATTTTTTTTTACAAGAAAGGATTGTGTTGGGTCGCTCTGGTTCGCTACCTTATGTACATAGCTAATGGCAGATGATATGAACGTTTAAGCGATCGACGGAGCATAATTGCGGAGATGTAGGTTTGAAAGAAAACCAACTAATTGAGCCGTTGAAAAGAGAAATAATTGTCCCGTGATTTGCCCAACTTGTAGAATGAAATCACGGTATACTCAGCAAGTTTTCTGGAACTGGTTGGGGTCGAGGATGTAACCGGGGGGGCGATTGACAGACCTTCCTGAAATTTCAAGCGAGAAACTTTGTCGGGAAGTAAATTTGACGAGCCAACTACATGTCTGGACTTGATAAGAATATTATTGGACATAGAGGCAGCTACTAAACGCCGAACCAGTTTCATCACAGACGGATCCTTCGAATTACAAGCGTCTAGTCCGTCATTCATAATCCAGCCGTCGTCCATTAGAGAATATCCGCGTCCATAATCCAAAGACCTATTCCATTTTCCATATAACAGTATTAGCACCAAATTCAAAAAGACAATCATAGTATACATAAACATAGGCTTGTTTCCTGCAAGAGAGAAGAGGTCAACAGTTTTCAATGATGCCGGCAAGATATCATGATGTTCCAAAAATATCAAATCCGTATCGCTGATGAGTATTCTTAATCCATAATATTCGTTGTAAAGTCGTCATCTAAAGAATGATGTATCTCAGTCACGCTTTGATTGTGACTGTTCATATGAGTACCATGAGGATCTTGAAGTACATGGGTTCATACGGCCCTTAGCCCCGGGTTAAGCGGAATTAGACACAAGTTACGAAACGTAGCGCCATAGATCTTGCACGCTACGTTCGTATTTTGCTATCAGCATGCGATATGTATCGCCAAATTTGAGAAACTTTGAGGGGAGGCGCTTGGTGGTGTAGCCCTGTTTTATAAGTTTCTGCAACAATGTTTTGTGACGTTGATTAAAATCATCACATTTAACACAGGATCTAGCAAATGCTACTAAGCGAGATACATGTATTTCTCACATCACAGCGGCCAAAAGCAATGTGATACACCCATGTGATACAAAACCTGTATCACACCTTTACAGTTTGCTAACTATATTTTTGGTTATTTTTCAACATTATTTTGATGTGAGAAATAAATTATAACACTCGTGGTCATTTATCTGATTTTTATCACACTCGTTTGATAAAACCCATATGAAACTCGCTAAAGCTCGTTTCATATGGGTTTTATCAAACTCGTGTGATAAAAATCAGATAAATGACCACTCGTAGTGATAATCTAAATTTATATGTATACGCCATATGCAGGTCCCATTGGAATATTACTATCGAAGACTGTTTGTTAATAATATAAACCACGGCTATGTTGTCGCAGAAGAAAACGACTTTGTGATTCGCTAGCTTGGAACCCCACATTTTGAGTGCCAAAACTATGGGATTTCCCGTTAAAATCTTCCAAAAAGTATTTATTTTATTTTTTTTTATTTTTTTTTTTTTTATTTTTTTTTTTTCAGAAACCGTTCAACATTTGTTTCAGTTTGTTTAACTTTTCCTGGGGTAGACTTGCTAGCATAGTACTGGAATCAAGTTCGATTACGTGCATAATAATCCTGGTTGTCGGTTGGATTGCTTTCTCGTTTTTTATAGGTATGTCTATATGCTCGCACAAGGAAATGAAAGTAAGCAAAGCGTTTGCACAGGAATTTGATGATGGCGGCCCAGAAAAGAAGAAAAAAACGTCTACAATGTGCGTAACGTCGGGCATAGAAAAATTTGTGTTTCATACCCACTCCCATCGGTATACATTTTTCGAAGTAAAATTGGTTATCCCAAGTGAAACCTGGTAAGGGATAATCGGACGGGTCGATGGGAATAATACGAGAAGCGTCATCGATGTCTGCTTTAGCCATAAGGCAATTTTGCCCAAACTTTTGAACTAAAGTACATATAATTACAAAGTAATTGAATTGGTGAACGCTATTGTGAAGGCTGCAGAGACAATAACAAATTTTGAGAGAAACTTTGAATTACAAAGCATTTTGAACTTTAAAAGGTTGGCAAACAAAATGAACACACGAGTACAATTTCCACACGTGAAACATCTGTGTGGCTTATAAGTGTTTTTCGTGGTTTTGCGCCGTTTACAGTTAATGAGTTCATATACATGTACAATCTTTACTGAGATGTTAATAGATTGTTTTAAAGATTTAACGCTAATTTGAATAACTAGTATTAGCGGCTCGTCCATTATCTTTAGAGAGGGGAAAGTGTTATATAGTTGAGCAACGGACTATGCGGATGATCCGTTCCCGATCCTAGTTACGGTTTCATTTATAACGTTGTATCTACGCCGAGCTGTCTTGCTGAATTACGAATACACCGACGAGGGACGCATCCAGTGGAACAGAGTGATCAATATCTTCAATATTTATGTGGTATGAATCTGAGTGTGGGGCAGAGGGCTCACCTAATACCGCAGTTAGGGTTGAGTTGACCAAATCAGTCATCGTCCCCGACGAAAGATTCATCGTGGTGGGAGTTCCAGCAGGATCAATGACTGGCGAGAGAGATGACGAATTGCTGTCCGTAGAAGCTCTTGTCGAGGATTGACGAAGTTCCTGGTCCCATCACAGCCAGACGGAAAGGTTGGGTGGGTCTGCCCTTCTCTGAACCTCGGGTACGGATGCAGGAATATAAGGAGTCCGGTGATTCCTCTTGCCTCAACCATGGCATAATTGGTGACTGACTGAGCCGCTCGCCTCTTCCTCTTGGCTGGCATATTATGCAACAAACGAATCCGAACAGCGGCAGGAATATGCGACAAATATGACATGTCTAATCGGACAGACAACATTTTAACAGAATAAAAGGATCGATGTAATGTACCGGTTATTATTGTGAAACCATCAGGTAGAAACAAAAGACTGATACCCTCGCAATCGACAATAAAAACCGCTCAACCCATTACGACAACCATGGCTGAATCATATCTAGTTAATCCAGGTTTTATAGCAATAACTGACATAAATGGTCTGGTAAACAGTAGGCCGTGGTGATATGCCAAACAGTTATGGCACTGATAAATCTGCCGAACAATTTTAGTGATGATATATGCCAAACAATTATGACACCGAAACATTGTTTTGGTAGCGATGTTCTGCCAAACAATTATGGCAGTGATGATATGCCAAAAATCTATGGCATTGATCTGCCAAACAATTATGGCAGTGAAGAGATGACAAAAATGGTCTGGTAAACAGTAGGCCGTGGTAATATGCCAAAGAGTTATGGCACTGATAATCTGCCGAACAAATTTTTTTTTATTTTTTTTTTTATATAATATGTGCCAAACAATTATGACACCGATATCTGCCAAACATTGTTTCGGTAGCGATGATCTGCCAACAATTATGGCAGCGATGATATGCCAAACAATTATGTCATTGATCTGCCAAACAATTATGGCAGTGAAGAGAGGCCAAACAATTATGGCAGTGAAGAGAGGCCAAACAATTATGGCATCGATCTGCCAAACAATTATGGCAGTGAGGAAATGTCAAACAATTATGACATTGATCTGCCAAACAATTATGGCAGTGAAGAAATGCCAAATAATTATGGCATTGAGCTACCAAACAATTTTGGCAGTGATGATATTCAAAATAATTATGGCATTGAGCTACCAAACAATTTTGGCAGTGATGATATTCAAAATAATTATGGCATTGAGCTACCAAACAATTTGGTAGTGATGATATGCCAAACAATTATGGCATTGATCATCAAATAATTATGGCAGTAATGATATGACAAACAATTATGGCCCTGATCTACCAAACAATCAATGACAGTAATGACAAGCCAAACAATTATGGCGGTGATGAACTACAAAATGATTCTTGCAGTACACATAAATCAAATCTGACGGCGAATTACCAAGATTGCACAGCGTATACTGTGGTAATATTTTAGAAGACCTGATGATTTATTAAGATGAACGCCATCTTTAGAAAAAAAAGTAGGGGCTTCCAGAATCCTCGGTGTTTCCAGAATTTCACGCGGGTTGCAGAGTGCAATGCATTATGCTTGCTCTAATAAGCAGTTAGTTTCTTTAACCTTCTGATTAAAGTCAACAGGACTTTTGATGCGCGGCAGAAGCTGCCCTATCACAACAAACGTCACCTTACAACACAGTAATAAGTAATTCGCCACTGAAACTAAATCTCTAGTCAGTTTAGCGGGTGCTGTTGACGGATTACACAAGTCGTTTTCACCAAAATGTAAAAATATTATGTCTGGTGGCCAGGATGACGAGCGAGCATGAATATGTCTCGGCATCGAGTCAACCCTCCCCACACCAAACGTCAAATTGAGTAGGATTTAGGTGTAGATTATAGGAGCTGTGTGATAGATAATCCTTGAGACGGCGTATGTAGCTGTGTCCAAAGATGAAGATTTTAAGGGGGTGGGGTCATTCACATACAATTTCAATTATGGCAGTGAAGAGATGACAAAAATGGTCTGGTAAACAGTAGGCCGTGGTAATATACCAAAGAGTTATGGCACTGATAATCTGCCGAATACTTTTTTTTATATATATATATATAATATGTGCCAAACAATTATGACACCGATATCTGCCAAACATTGTTTTGGTAGCGATGATCTGCCAAACAATTATGGCAGCGATGATATGCCAAACAATTATGGCAGTGAGGAAATGTCAACCCTCTGTTTGGCCTCTGTTCACTGCCATAATTGTTTGGCAGATCAATGACATAATTGTTTGGTGGTCATTCTCAATTTCTAGCATCTTAAATGCACACGTATGATCGATTTCTAACAATATTAAGGAGAAGAATAAAGTGAAAGCACACTTACCAGCGAGATCAGACGAGTGAAAGGGAGCTAGTTCTGGTTTTCAAGCTCAAGTTAAAGCCACAAAGCCGAAAACGACTTTCTTCGATTAAAAAGAGACCAGAACTGACCGAGAAATCAAATATGAACATGCGGTGGACGCGAATTGTGACGTGGCCTGATCCGATTGGCCAAGAAGTAGGTGGAGGCGTCATTCAGTGCGGCTCACCTCATCCCCCAAAAACTGAAATGACGTTCTCGGACATTTGCTCAGCAGTCTGTTTAGAGCTACCTCCCATGGACCACCGCAAGCTCCTCTCTCCAGCATAAAACATATTACGTTCCGTAATTTTTATTTACTGCAGTGAATTGGTAGATTAATTTTGTTTCGAAATAAGTGTGTTCCTTTTGTTTGAGTGTTTGAAGCATTCACATTATATTACATCTATATTACAGGCTGATAAGATTCACATAAAGAAATTGTGTTTGGTTCTGAATGCTGCTTATTCAATACAAACATCCTAGCAAGTCACCTTTAGGGTCGGGCATTGTCTCTGGGGAATTGTACTTACATATATTTCAAGTAGGCGTCAGATCCAATCTTCATTATTCACTAATACTGTTTTAAATATATGACAGTATAACTGCTGTACTTCATGAGTCCCAAGTTTGAATGGGTATGTTGTGGTTGGGAGACAGTTAACTACTTCCATTATCACAACTGCACTAAGGATTTGATGGCCGGAAATGAAAATACATTCCTACGGAGTAGTATATTTAGGAGCCTTCGGTAGTAGCAAATCAAGCTGTAACACCTTGTCTCACTGAGACTAATTCCATCATGTCTCCTCCTACCACCGATGAAGTTCTCAGATTTATGTTAAAATGATGTACCGTATTCGAAGTACATATATTAAGAACTATATCTTCGGAATATCGACCTGTGTTGTTCTATGTTCAAAGTCCAGAGAAAACCAGTGGCGGAGCCAGAATTTTCTGAGAGGGTTAGTGTTATTTCTTCCGTGAATGTCGACGCTCATACAAGTCAACTTTCCTTTCCTATCCCTAAAATATTACAATATGATAAAAAAATAATGTGAACATCTTTATCTTTAGCATAATTTGAGCTGAAAATGTGCCGAATGTCGCGTGGCCTTCAAGATGCCTATTCAAATGATGATACTTTGCTGCTGGTTCTTTGACCCAATACTCATGAACATAGTTACTTTATCCATATGCCAATGAACTGGAGCTCACACTGGTGGCATCGGGCCGTAAGGGCTAGTTTTCTGCCAAATCCTATTTTCTGAACTCCCATTCAAAGAACATTTCACCGTTCCTAGTTTGAGCCGCCATTTACATTAGACGCTTACAATCTTCACATATTTCCATCGAGAGGACTAGTATCATGATTATATCAATTGATTCCACCCAATCCAGTGTTATTAGTCCAGTGTCGTCAACGCGTTCAAGGTATACACCAGTAGCTACCTACCATAAAGGCGTCACACCAGCAGCTACAATAAAAGCGTCCACACCAGCAGCTACCATAAAAGCTGAACGCGACGTTAAACCTTAACTCTCTCTCTCTCTCTCTCATTAAAGCGCCCACACACTGAAACTATCGTACACGATTTATGATTATAGTTTACCTTAAACCTAGCTTAGGTTTGGAAGACTGGAAGGTCATGCCAATTACCCCGACATTGAGAATTTTGGACATATTCTGCGTAGACTGTTTACAATGTGTAGCGCTTAATTCCACATAAATAGATGCACTCATTGACAAAATCTTCAATGAGATTGGGCGAGATTATATATTAAGTAACATCAACGAAAAGCAGAAATGTTGAAGAAAAGTGACGAAAACATCATTTTTCTGGTACGTGTACCTTGGTATTAAATTTAATCGGTTATGCTACATATGTTCCCATTTTCTGAACTCCCATTGAAAGAACATTTTACAGTTCCTAGTTTGAGCCGCCATTTACATCAGACGCTTACAATCTTCACATATTTCCATCGAGAGGACTAGTGTCCTGATTATATCAATTGATTCCACCCAATCCAGTGTTATGAGGCCCGTGTCGTCAACGCGTTCAAGATATACACCAGTAGCTACCGTCCACGCCATCAGCTACCATAAAGGCGTCACAACAGCAGCTATCATAAAAGCTGAACGCGACGTTAAACCTTTAAAATCTCTCTACCATAAAAGCGCCCACACACTGAAGCTATTGTACACGATTTATGATTATAGTTTACCTTAAACCTAGTTTAGGTTTGGAAGACTGAACGATCATGCCAATTTATCCCGACATTGAACATTTTTGACATATTCTGAGTAGAAGGAGTAGCTCTTAATTCCACATTAATGTATGCACTCATTGACAAATTTTCACTGGGTTTGGGCATGATTACATATTAAGTAACATCAGGGAAAAGCAGAAATTTTGAAGAAAAGTGACGAAAACATCATTTTTCTGCTACCGTCATCATGAATTTACCCATGATCCTCTACTCGGGGGGTTATGCAAATAGGTTAAAGATGATTTCAATATGTTAAACGATAAACTCACTGAGTGTCTGCTGTCAATTGTTTTGTCGTTCCAGAAATAGCTCTGAAAGTTTGATAGTGGGGCCATTTTGTCCCCACCCGCGGAGGCCTGGTATGGTTAAATACTGTGTACAAAAAACCATTTCAAATTTTGAAGATAGCGGCGCAACGTTCGCCATACGTCGGCCCAGGTCGTCCTGTACGTTGGCATGACATTGGTGGACAGAAAGCCGAACTAGGGGGACAACACTCTGGGAGTGCTACTAAAAACTCGACCCAGATGCCCTTTCTCTGGTCAAAGTCGAAGAGTCTGTTCAGATTATAAATGCATTCAGAGCTGTATTATGTGCTATGCTGTATAGAACAGCTAATGTTATAAGACAATCCCATAGGTTCGCCTGGCGTCCGTACAAACAAAATGGCACCCAGAGGCAAATAATCCGGATGATAGCGACCGTGGCGCTATCTGCACATATAAATGTGGTGCATGCAAAACTTGGGCTTGAAAACAATTTAGATAAATCGCCAAAATTTCGGGTAAACGTTTTAAACCCACGAACATTATTTTAGTGACGCACACTGTGACGTTTGGCACCTTGTATTATTTTCCATCTCACGCTGTAGGGTATGCTGGTAGGGTCTCGATGCAATTGGCTGAATTTCGCTGAAAAGTTCTGACGCACATGCTCATTGGAGAGGCAGGCATGGTTTGAACGTTTTCGGGCCTAGATGAACCATCCTTGGCCTAAATGGGTAGTGTGATGTGTCATATTAAAGCGCTCGTAGGGTGGAGTCAACTGGTGTGAGTTTTGGTGGATCTGCCCATGCCCAGTCGAAAAATATTTAAAAAAATGGCATTTGAGTGGATTTGTAAGGTAGCGGTGAACCATCCATGATCCAAATGGGCTGAGTGGGGTATCATTTTGAAGCGCTCGTGAGTCTGACTGGTGTGTTTTTTAGCGGAAGCGTCGTCAATCTGTGCATGAGCTGTCGGGCAGTGGTAGAAAAAAGGCATATGGGTTGACGTTTTGGGGTAGATGTGGAGCATACGTGATCCAAATGGGCCGTTCGTCGTCTTGGTTTGAAGCGCTTGTGGGATCGGATCCGATTGGAGTGATTTGTAGTGGAAGTGCCGTCAATCTGCATGCGCAATCGCATAGTGCGAAAGTTAACACATCAGTGGACGTTTTTGGTGTCTGGCTCGGTCGTTTGGGGTAGAAATATGGCATTTTCCGAAGTTTCTACGGTACTGTTTGGGGGAGATGTGGTCTATCTTATGTCGAAATGAAGTGTGTAGTGTCTCATCTTGGAGTTCTTGCAACATTAAGAATTATATTTTCAAACGTTCGACTTCTCCGCTTCAAGTCCAGCGAAACCCAGTGGCCGAGCCAGAATCTTCTGAGAGGGTTTATGTTATTTCTCTCCTAAATGTCGACGCCCCATACAAATCCACGGATCGTCGGCGCCTGATTACATTATATTGTCGAGCTTCAGCTAATAGAATAAATTCAGGTACCGCAGGTCTACATTGTCCAACTTATTCGGTGCTATGCCGGTGGCGGTATCGCATCCTTCCGCGAGGACGGGCATGAGGTTGTCATGGTTTGGTAGTCTATTATTAGACAGGATGCTTCGAGAATATATGACGCAAGCTTGTTTACGTGGGTTAGTGACTTCGAACTTTCTAGAAGATTATGTAAGAAAGATGATGTAATGCAGATTCGAGAGGCTTCTTGATTTGGTAGAATGTACTGGAATGCCACAGAGTATAAATAGCCCGACAGTCAATCATTCTTGAGGGAAATCAAACGGCTTTTCTGTGGATGCATTATACTGTCTTACCTTTGTCTGAAATTACGGAATGCTGGATTGTATATTCCTGCGAATCGACTCTTGGCGCTGTGTTATCTACGTAATTGAACTGACGGGAACTGGACAACAGCTGAGCGGTGTTGGACTATCGAAATACAGCAACGCGATTTCTGCGCCTCGATACGGACTGTATAGAGATTTGCATGTTAACACGAACTGTGAAGGATGCACTCGTATAGCATTGAACAGTAAGACAATATTTGCTGTATTGACCTTTCTTAATTTGTATATGATTTTAGTATTGTAAATAAATATTTGATTGTTAATCCTAGACTTCATAACAGTTTTCTGTTGCGTTTTTCTATTATCGTTTATGACGTAACAGAAATTGGGGGCCTGTCCGGGAGCATTGTTTGCATTACAGCTTGCCAGCTGATCTGTTTTTGCAACATAGATCTAAATTGATACATTGTCTGAATTTGTGAAGTCAGGAAGTAGTATATTATCAGCATGTCATTTGACCCAGCAGAGTTTGCCTCAGAACCTAGTCAGGATGAATTTAACGAACTACGCAAAGAGGATTTGTTCGCAAGCAAGAAATTCAGAAACTCATTATTAAACATTTTGTTGGCAAACAACTTTGGGATGAAAGTGATTTTGATTTAACTGAGGAAAAAGCTGGTGATTTGGAAATAAGAAAATTACAATTGCAACATTAGCTGGAATCAAAGAAATTAGAATTAGACAGAGAATTAGAGAGAGAAAAGTTAGAAAGAGAGGAAAGAGAGAGAGAAAGAGCATTAGAGAGAGAGAGAAAAAGAAAGGGAAGAAAGACAGTTTCAGTTAGAAATGAAACGTATGGAATTACAGTCCTCCTGCAGATGCACCTGTACAATCACAATCAAAATTTGATGCAGCTCGTCAAATACGTCTCGTCCCACCATTTCAGGAAAAAGGAGTTGATAAATATTTTCTGCATTTTGAGAAAATTGCTGAAAATTTAAACTGGCCAAAAGAAAATTGGAGTTTACTTCTTCGAAGTGTTTTGATCGGAAAGGCAAGGGACATTTACACTCAATTGACGGTAGAGCAAGCATCAAATTATGATATAGTGAAAGATTTATTTCTTAAAGTTGATGAATTGGTTCCTGGAGCCTATAGACAAAAGTTTCGTAGTTGTGAAAAAGAAAACTTTCAGACTCATGTAGAATTGAACAGTTATTTGATAGGTGGCGTGTTTCGGTTAAAATTGACAACAACTTTGAAAACCTTAGACAGCTTATGCTGGTAGAGGAATTTAATAGTTGTATCCATGGTGATATTAGAATATTTCTTGATAAAAAGCATGCCAACACTTTAGACCAAGCAGCCCGATTTGCTGATGAATACGCTCTGACACACAAATTATCATTTGTCAATGCTGTTAAGCCAAGTTCATTCCCGTCTAATCTCTCAGGTAACAAATCCAGTTCTTTCTCAGGGCCTAAAACTTTTAACCCCAGTTACAAATGTCAAAGTTCAAACACAAAGTCTCAGTCACCCACTTTTAACACTCAAATAAGTCTCCCGTTTGTAGCTATTGTAAGAGGGACGGTCATTTAATGGCTCATTGTTTTAAATTGAAAAGAAAACAACAAGATCAAGCCTTCAAAAGCCTAGTGGTTTCCTCAATTCAAGATTATACCCAAGCAGGTTAGTGACGTTCATAGTGTATATGACGTTAAGACGGCCAGGGACACTATTGCTATTAGTTCTACCAAGGATAAGGTTGACAGTTATTCAAATCCTATTATGGAGATTTTTGAACCATTTATCCACAATGGTTTTGTGTCACTTTCAAATGATTTTTGTCCCCCGCCGTAACGCAGGGGGGCAATACAAATAATTGTATTCCACATCATATGATTTACCCCAAAGCTTTTGCACGAACCATATTTTATTTCAGATGTATAACATGAAATACGAACCCGACTTTTTGTTGTTTTCTTTAATTTCGTGTCATCGTAAATGCAGGACAATAATTTCCTTCAATTTTGCTATCAAATAATTGTATCTCACATCATATGATTTACCCTAAAGCTTCTGCATGAACCATTTGTGTCCACACGTGTAACTTACTGTATTAATTACAACTGAGTTCCTAAAATGTGGGTGCACACTGTGCATATGATCAATTTCCTGAATTGAATTCCACCTTGTCGTTTTTCGGACTGACAGATGATGGCATGCAGTTGTCAGTGTGGTTGTTTCGTGTACAGGGAGCTTTCTATGGCTTTCATGTCAGCACACCTACCACTACCCTCAAGGAGACCATGTCTCCACCCCCAGGGCGCCGAGCCGCACCCTCCGTCTCCCAAACTAGCCCTCCGCCCGACCCTCATATATTGTGTTTGAGCATATATATCTCCAATATATTTCGGCAGAAGCTGAAATGTGTGTTCTCTGCAATATTGGGATAATATTGGGATAATTGCACCCCAAAAGGTTTCAATTTACCAGGCACAGACCCATGTTTTTGTATTTGGTAAATGGGTCCCTTGTCTATAGATCTTGCTTGGAATTGTTTTTCGTGCCAATCTGCTTCTGGGTGGCGCCACCTCGGGCCAATTTAAAATTGCATCTCAAGACAATAACTTTTGAAAACCTTAAGGATTCATTCCAAATTTGGTGTGTAGATACCTCCCCTCAATTTCTCGTTTGGCATTGTTTTTCATGCCGATCCACATAAAGGTGGTGCCACCTGGGGGCAAATTTAAAAGTATGTTTTCGGACAATAACTTTTTAATAATTGAATGAATTTTTTTTATGTTTGGTATACATATACCTTACCTGAAGGTTTCACTTGGTATTGTTTGTATTGTCGATCTGCTCATAGGTGGCGCCACCTGTAGGCCAAGTTAACATTTTCTATTTCCAATGTCAAGGGATCTTGCCTCAAGATCTCGGTTGGGATTATTTGTTTATGCCTATCTTCCTACACTTGGCGCTACCTGAGGGCCAAGGTAAAATTGCATTTCCGGACAGTAACTGTTGGACCTTAATGGATTCTTTTAACTTTGGTATGTGGGTACCTACCCGCAAGGTATCTTATGGGGCCATGTTAATGATGTTTTTCCTAAGTTTTATGTTTTTACTTTTTTCACAAATAATGAATGCTTCATTAACTAAGGATGCAAAAGGCATGCCTCCAATTGTATTCGATCGACTGTATCCAGTTTCTTTAGTAATTTGTTTTTGGCCAATAACGAGAACTGCATGCTCATCGGGTTCTTCTCAAATTAGCATGCATGTACCATGCCAGGATATTTTGCATGGGATTGCCTTTCACTCACTTGCACTTACAGGTGGCGCCACCTGGTGGCAAAATCCCAAATTTGTCTCCGAGTGATACCATTACCTAAGATGTCGCTTGATATTGCATTTCGCCCACTTGCGCTTACAGGTAGCACCACCTGGTGTCAAATCTAAATTTGATTTCGCTCATCGGATTTTTCCCCCATATGCAGATACCATGCCATGATATGTCCCTTGGGATTGTATTTCACCTGCTTCTGCATACTGGCTGCGACACCTGGTGGAAAAATCTGAAATTTGTTCCTGGCAATAATTTGATAACTGCTCATCGAATTCTTCTCAAATTTGGTATTCATATGCCATAAGATGTCACTTGGGATTGTGTGTTTTTCACACTTAATTAAGATACAAATCTTAATTTGGTTTTCGGACAATAACTTGAAGACCCCTCTTTAGATTCTTCCCAAAGTTCGTATGCTGATACATGTACCATGTCATGAGATGATGCTTGGGATTGCATTTCGCCCACTTGCGCCTACAGGTGGCAAATTTAAAATTTGGTTTCCGGACAATAGGTTGAGGATGCATTCAGCTTCTCGTCAAATTTGATTTACAGATAATATGCCTTGAGATGTCACTTGGGGTAGCTTCTCGGTTACATAATTCTCATGCTTCACTGCATGGAAACTATATTACAGAAGCAATCAACGTTTAGTCAACCATTCTGAGTTGATTTTAAAACTTGGGAAGGCAGAAAGACCCTTCTGCATCCAACACCTATGAAGTAGCAGTTGCCTCCCTCCTGTATATCTCCTGAGACCAACAATGCTAACAAATATTGCTGCCATTTCGGCGGAGGCCTTAGTATCCTCTGGCTGCTTGTTCTAATGCTACTCCTGTGAAGATTTTGCGAGACACGGGTGCGTCTCAGTCTCTTTTGCTGGCAGATATTTTGCCGTTTTCTGATTCTTCATCTGCAGGCAGTAATGTCCTGATTAAAGGGGTAGATTCTGTAAATTATACACCCGTTCCGCTCCATAACGTTCATCTGTCTTCCAACTTGATTTCTGGACCTGTTACGGTGGGTATTAAAGATAGTTTACCATTTGAGGGTGTTCAATTACTTCTTGGCAATGATCTTGCGGGAGATAAGGTCGGGGTTAACCCGATTGTATCCTGCTTGTGCAGTTATTAGCGCCATGAGTAAATTGGCTGCGGAGTCTGAAAAGTCTCTTAAAGTTGACGTCATCGATGACATTTGTTTGGCTGACACTTTCGTGGGTTTAAATGACGAGGCTGATAAGCCACATTTTGATAGCAAATTGGAATTTTCTAATGACAAAATTTCAAAATCACAGCAGGTTACTGAACAGCATAGTGACGCGGACATTTTCAAGTTGTTTGTGATGTAACTCAAGAGCCTGTGTTACTTTTGTAAGAATGGTGTTCTTATGCGCAAATGGCGACCGCCAGATATGTTACCTGATGATCAGTGAGCACTTAAGTATCAGATTGTGGTACCAAAGCTATATCGTTCAGATATCCCCAGACTAGCCCATGAAACACCTCTTTCAGGCCATTTAGGTGATAACAAAACATATTACAAAATTGTAAATCATTTCTATTGGCCAAATTTAAAGAAAGATGTTGCGGAATTTTGTAGGTCATGCCACACATGTCAAATGGTAGGAAAACCAAATCAAACCATACCAAAGGCCCCTCTACAACCAATCCTTGCATTTGGGGAAGCCTTTAGTAGGGTGATTATAGATTGTGTTGGTCCATTACCAAAAACAATGTCAGGCAATCAATACATGTTAACAATCATGTGTGCTTCAACCAGGTTCCCTGAGGCCATTCCTTTACGGAATATTAAGGCAAACACTATTGTTAAGGCCTTAGTTAAGTTTTTCACACTTGTCGTCCTACCCTAGTCTGTTTCATCTGATTAGGGATCTAATTTCATGTCAGGAATTTTTCCACAAGTCATGCATGAATTGGGAATAAAGCAGTACAAATCATCGGCATACCACCCAGAAAGCCAAGGCGCATTAGAAAGACTCCACCAGACATTAAAGAATATGATTAGAACTTATTGTTTTGACACTGAGAAAGACTGGGATGAAGGCATACATTTGTTATTGTTTGCTGTTAGAGAGTCTGTTCAAGAGTTTTTAGGCTTCAGCCCATTTGAATTAGTCTTTGCTCATACAGTTAGAGGACCACTTAAACTGCTGAAGGAAAGTTCTTAGACAGTGTTCTTGACTCATGTAGTCTCTTACAATATGTGTCGGACTTTCGCACCAGGTTGACTAAAGTACGTGATTTGGCCATGTCAAATTTAAAGTCAGCACAACAAGGTAAGAAAATAACCTATGATAAACATGCCCTTAAACGAAGTTTCAAAACTGGTGAGAAGGTACTGGCTTTTCTGCCTATTCCTGGTAATCCACTTAAAGCTAGATATTATGGTCCTTATATCATTGAAAAGAAATTAAGTGACCTTAATTATGTAATTCAGACTCCTGACAGGCGTAAAAACAAACAGTTATGTCATTTAAATATGTTAAAGTTATACATAGACAGAGATAGCACTTACAGTACTGTACAGCCTGTAGGTGTAGTTAGTTCTGACCCCGATAATAATGAAACTTGCGAAGAGCCCATGACAACGGCGAAATTACAGAACTCTTGACATTCTACTTAATTTGGATTCCGAGTTGTGTCATCTTGAACCAGCGCGTCAGGAAGAACTTCGAACTCTGCTCAGTCAATATGAACATTTGTTCCACTCGGACTGATACAATTTCACATGACGTCAACGTCGGAGATTCCAATCCAGTGAAGCAGCAACCATATCGTTTGAATCCCGTTAAACAAAACTACCTGAAAAAAGAGATTCAGTATTTATTGGACAATGACTTCATTGAACCAAGTAATAGTAACTGGAGTTCACCTTGTATCCTCTTTTCAAAGCCAGATGGCAGTTACAGGATGTGTACTGACTACGGAATGGTGAATACATTGACCAAAACAGACACATTCCCTATTCCACGCATTGACGATTGCATTGATAAAGTGGAAAGTGCCAAGCTCGTGTCAAAGCTTGATCTTGTGAAAAGATTTTGGCAAGTTCCACTGACAGATCGTGCGAAGGAAATATCAGCATTCGTCGATCCGGAGGGTCTGTTCCAGTACAAAGTTATGCCATTTGGAATGAAAAATTCTCCAGCCACGTTCCAGCGTCTCATCAACCGTGTTTCTTCTGGTTTGGAAGGATGTGAGACTTACATTGATGACGTCATTGTTTACAGCGATACATGGGAAGATCATCTACAGAGAATTCGCGCACTGTTCAATCGGTTGAGTGACGCCAAGCTGACAGTCAACCGTGGAAAAAGTGAATTTGGACATGCACGTGTGACATTCTTGGGTCCTGTTGTAGGTCAGGGTCAGGTAAAACCTGTAGATGTTAAGGTTAGTGCTATCTCACTATTTCCAAGACCAACATGTAAGTGACAACTGATGCGTTTCTTGAGTATGGCTGGTTATTACAGGAAATGTTGTCCAAATTTTTCAGATATTACTGAGCCTTTAACTCAACTCTTAAGAAAGAGGGTAACTTTTGTTTGGACCGATGAATGTGAATCAGCTTTTGAAAACCTGAAATTACAACTCATATAAGGGAAGTGGGAAGAGGTGCCGACATACTGACTGCGTCACATGACTTCACAGAATAGTTTTCTGGTTAACCTATTCTAAAGCACATACCAAGAATCTAACGATTCGTGATATGTGTTGTATCTCAGGTACGCTTTTATTGTACCTGTTCATGTGGCAACTTAATCCATAATCAAGAGCGCGCCAGTTCTTTCAGCACCAAATTTTGATTAACCTTTTAAACTGGCTGTAGATGCTAGTGATGTTGCTGCTGGTGCCGTTTTGTTACACCCAATATGTCATTTTTCACGTAGATTTGACAAGCACCAGAGAAATTATTCTACAATTGAGAAAGACAGTTCGGCAATGATATTGGCTTTACAATATTTTGATGTTTGTGTTACTTCTTCATCGTTGCCAATTGCTGTATTCAGTGATCACAATTCACTTGTTTTCATAAGTAAGATGAAAAACAAAAATCAAAGATTGTTGAGATGAAGTTTGGTGTTACAAGAATCCAATATTGAAATCAGACATATTAAGGGCAAGGACAATTTGACCGCTGATTGTTTGTCTCGCATATAATGTACATATGTTTGTCAACATTTTTGCTGTTGTAATATAGATTTTGTTTTGCAATAATGCTTTGAATTGTCAAGAAAGTTCCAAGTTTGAAACTTTCCATTTTTAAGGGGGGGAGTGTCATGGTATGGTAGTCTATTATTAGACAGGATGCTTCTAGAATATATGACGCAAGCTTGGTTACGTGGGTTAGTCACTTCGATCTTTCTAGAAGATTATCTAGGCCAGATGATGTAATGCATCTTCGAGAGGCTTTTTGATTTGGTAGAATGTGCTCGAATGCCACATAGAGCATAAATAGCCCGACAGTCAATCATTCTGGAGGGAATTCAAACGGCTTTTCTGTGAGTGCATTATACTGTCTTACCTTTGTCTGAAATTACGGACTGCTGGATTGTATATTCCTTGAATCTACGTAATTGAACTAACGGAAACTGGACAACAGCTGAGCGGTGTTAGACTATCGAAATACAGAAACGCGATTTCTGCGCGCGTCGGCACGGACTGTATAGAGAATTGCATGTCAACACGAACTGTGAAGGATACACCCGTATAGCATTGAACAGTAAGACTATATTTGACATTTATTTGCTGTATTGACCTCACGTAATTTGTATATGATTTTAGTATTGTAAATAAATATTTGATTGTTAATCCTTGACTTCATAAAAGTTTTCTGTTGCGTTTTTCTATTCTCGTTTATGACGTAACAAGGTGGCCTAGCATCTTTCCCGTCGACGGCCTGGTAGCGGCTACTTAATCTTCTAACGACCCGCCAAGAACAGAGCTTTTGATGACAACGAATGATCACGCTGTTCTGCCGTCACTGGACCCTCTTCCTTCCATCTTTTTGTGGTCGGTGGGGTGAAATTGGAGTGTTTTATCACCTTAATGTTTTTTTACTTGTGATGTTCGGAGTTGTCTTCCTTCTCTTCTGCTGTAGAAGAGATCGACACCACGGTTGGTTCCATCCATTTCTCCTCGTTTGTGACACCCTTCTGCCAGTTCCTGGCACGACATCGTCTGAACTCTGATACAGTTTCTCAGCAGTTGCCTGGTCGTTCACGGTGGAGCGGTTCTTCATCTTCTTACATCGGAATCCCTTTCTTCTTCTTGTACTCGATGAATATCCACAAAGACGTACTATTGTAGGATATAATGCCTGGTAGCATATGAGCCTCATTTACAGGCCTCGGGAGCCTGGTTATTTTCAGCTACGGTGCTATGGTCATATACCTGACCATAATGGCATTTATGGTATCATCCTGAAGTTTATTGTTATTGCATGGATCCAGATATAAGACTGATAATGAGTAACGAAAGGTCTTAATGATAAGCCTGCAGCATGAGATGAAGACACAGCAGTGATCATGATGATGAGGTCTGATACTTGGTGATAAACTATTTGAGACATTTAATCAGAGGATAATTGTGTGTTTGAATTATTTTTGTTGCAACAATATAGAGATATCATGTTGTGGCATGAATTGGAAAATGCGTGCAGGCATCTTATGTAGAAAACTAATTGATTTTTCTACGTGATTTCTTTCTACTGACATAACAGTTTCTATTACAGTGAATTTGCAGATTAAATCTCTTTCGAAATAAGTGTATTTTGACGCATTCACACTAAGTTACACGCATATTACAGGCTGATCAATTCACATAAAGAAATTGTGTTTGGTTATGAATGCTGCTTGTTTAATACAAACATCCTATCCAGTGACCTATAGGGTCAGGCATGGTCTCTGGGAAATTGCACTTCCACATATTTCCAGTAGGCGTCAGATACGATCTTCATTACTCACTTATACTGTTTTAAATGTGTGACAGTATAAATGTTGTATTTCATGAGACTCAAGTTTGATTGGGTATGTTGTGGTTTGGAGACAGTTAACCACTTTCATTATCACAACTGTTCTAAGGATTTGATGGTCAGAAATGAAAGTACATTCCTGCGAAGCAGCATATTTAGGAGTCATCGGTAGTAGCAAATCGGACTGTAAAACCTTGTCTCACTGAGACTAATTCCATCTCCTACTATCACCGGTGAAGTTCGCAAATTTATGTTGAAATGATATAGCTGAGTGCGTACTGATAGTTCTGATGTCGGGTTTTCATTGATCCATAAACATAAAAACATAAATACCTAGATCTAATCGCTTCTATATTGCTATAATTTGCAATGCAATTACGGAACAATGTATAAATTACTGGAAGCAGGAGTCCAGCTAGTCCGATATGCCGCCTACAAGATATTTTAAAATACATATTTCTATTGAAAATAATTACATTCAATAGAAATCATTATAATAAAATATTTCGTATGGGCTGCATGTCGGACTAGAGTGTGACCAACTTTGCTAGTTGAATCTGGTAATTTACGAACTATTTGTCAATACTCGTTCTATGCTAATGAAGAGAAACTCTCATTTTTAGGAGTATGTATTCTCCTATTCAAGTGCCAGATTTCAAGATCTTAAAACTGGCATCTACATTATACTTTATCCAAGATTGTCATCTTCAAGATTTTCAACTCCAAGATATTCAACTCTTCAGATTTCACAACTCAAGACAAATGTGAATTTGAGTACAAGAACAGGAACAAAATGAGTAGGTCTACGTGGAGCTGCAAAATATTTTTGTTCGAAAAGGGCATCCACCCCCGACTCAGAAGAAATGATCAGAGATGATTCCTAGGATTCTAGAATAAAAGGACCTATTTAATCTTCTCGAAGTAAATCACAATAAATCAGTCATCAACAATACACTAAAGTATAAAATCTCGCAGAAAGATTTGTGAAATTATCCGATAAATTAGAACAAAAACTCGTGTTGCTATAGTTAACTGTGGAATAGTTGATAATGTCAGGCCTGTACTGTAAATTTATAGATTTGATATACATGTAATCCCGGAGTCGGGAAATAATTTATGACTTGAGATAAAAGAATCCTGAATAACGTCTCTAAAATTCAGAAGTCAGTTTGCTGTTCTCCAACTTCTTTCATACTTGGAAAATATGGCGTCATCTCGATGAAATTTATACCCTATTTCCAGGTCACACATTGACATCTAGAACTCGCTGGCGTTATGCTCGCTGGCCATTTGGACGAGTATTGAACAACTTTAAGGATAGGGTAAGATTTACCGCCGGAGAATAGTAAATACTCGATACATACAAAACATAATCCCATTTGAACTTGACCTTAAGATATTGGTAGGACAATCTATCACTATTTCTCACTTGGAGTATCAAGATAGCTACAGTTCAGAACATTGGTGTGGATAAATATCAGTTTTTGACTGTTCAAAAATATGATCGATGTTGAGATGAATGTAGATTTCATTATGCACGACCGAATCACTGAGACAGTGTGCAGAGATCATGGAGAGGTTACGCAAGTGTAGTGCACATGTCAAAATCGATAGACCGCTGGCATATTACGGGTTGATTACGCCCACTTTCCGTCGCTATCTCGCAAATATTACGATATGATAAAAAAAAAGTAATGTGAAAATCTTTATTTTTAGCATAATTTGACCTGGAAAAGGTACCGAATGTCGCGTGATGTCTACCCAATATGATGATATTCTGCTGCTGGTTCTTTGACCCAATACTCGTAAACAAAGTCACTTTATCCATATGTCAACAAATTAGAGCTCACGCTGATGGCATCGGGCCTTAAAGACTAGTTTTCTGCGTAATAACTCCCATTCAAAGAACATTTCACAGTTCCTAGTTTGAGCCGCCCGTTACATCAGACGCTTACAAACTTCACATATTTCCATCGCGAAGACTAGTATCATGATTATATCAATTGATTTCACCCAAAACAGCGCTATGAGGCCAGTGCCGTCAACGCGTTCAAGGTATACACCAACAGCTACCGTCCACGCCATCAGCTACCATAAAGGAGTCACACCAGCAGCTACCATAAAAGCGTCTACACATTCAGCTACCATAAAAGCGTCTACACATTCAGCTACCATAAAAGCGCCAACACACTGAAGCTATTGTACACGATTTGTGATTATGGTTTACCTCGTATAAGCGTTGAATGCCTGAATATTTACAATGTGTAGCGCTTAATTTCACATAAATGTGTGCACTCATTGACAAAATCTTCAATGGGGTTTGGCGTGATCAGATATTAAGTAACATCAATATTACACAATGGCAGTTGAAGAGAAACTACATGCTCCAAGATCTTACGGTTCTGACTCGAGCGTGATTGTTGCATGCTGAGCCATAATCAGATGGCCCAAAAGCAGCTAATTCACCCGACGCTTAGGGATGCTAATTTTGCCTTTTAGAGATTTCTATTACCACTTTGGTATTCTAAAGAATAATGTTGTTGATTTCATTCCGTCAATAGATACAGAAAAAATGGGAGTTGGTAGCTAAATGTATTCGTCCTCTCCTAAAGTACATATACATACGATTCTATTCCATCAATCAGAAAAACGTTTGAAGAAAAATACAATAGATATAGATGTAACCTAGACGACCAGAAAACATGAGCTGGTTTATTGAAAGAGAGGTGTATCAACGTCCAAGACAGTACAATTCTTATAAATTCCTAACACGAAACAAAGAGAATCACTGTAACAATTCCATCCGGTTTGCTGCCATCGTGTTCAGAATTCTCCAAGTTATAAAGATATCAAACAGTGATATTTCGACCATTTACTTCAAATATTTCCAGATACATGTAGCATTATTTAACCTCGGTTTGACATTAGCAATAGAAAAACAGCGTTAGATACTGGAATACATTTGATTACAAGCGTCTAGTCCGTCATTCATAATCCAGCCGTCGTCCATTAGAGAATATCCGCGTCCATAATCCAAAGACCTATTCCATTTCCATATAACAGTATTAGCTATCATTATATATCAAAGTACATAAATGAAGTAGGGAACGAAGCTGCCCGAGTTTCCGCCAGTGCAAAGTAGTCATATGAAGGAATTAATTGTCCATTGTAGTCAAGGTAATGTCATTTGCAGCGTATCGATTCAATTGTTGCACTATTCCCCTGGAAGGCCAAATAAATCCGAGACCTCAAGATCAACAGGGATTTTACTTGCTATATACCCATTATGGACAGATAATTGAATGTAAATGTTACAACAATAAAGGACAATAGAAGAACAGAGCTACAAACAATGGTGAATCGTATCACAATTACATTACCCCTTCCTGCTGTTAGGCGTGAACTGTTTGTTTTCTTTGTTTCAAACGGTTGTGAATTCAAAAAAGAGGTCATGATCGATGAGATGAATGTATTTACTAATTTGCAGCATCTATTTCTTGTTTTCGCCTAACGTTGTAAACAGAGAGAAAGATTGAACCATCCAGTTTCCTGTAGCCTACCACGCTAGCCAATCAACTCGTATCTTGCAACAATATATGTATCGATATGTCATCAGAATTATTTCACAAATCTCCAATGTGATCACATTTACTCAGTCGAGGCACCCACGCCTTTACTGAAATATTTATAATCAGCGGAAAAGTGAAAGAATAACATCCCTGAAGACGAATATCACTATGATGGACCACTCCTTGGGATGGATCTTCTCAATATGGAGTATCCAGCAATACCGATTGACTACTGGTACGTATGATACTATAAGATCTTGAACCGCGTGTAATGTGGTGGTTTGATTTCTGATCCCTGTGCAGACCTTTTGGTCTTTGATATATGTTGGCATTGTGGGAAGTTGATGCTGGGTCGACATCGGGCTTTACTAACTAGTCTTTTGTGTTAAATGCCGTAATTTCATCTGACGACGATACAGCTCACCAACCCCCAGTGTACGAGTCGTCAGAGCTACACAGCTGACCAATTACGAATATACGAGTTGTCAGAGCATTTCCATCATAGCTCTCTAGATTTGTATCTAATACCGATTATGCCGGTGCTAGGAGCCGTGTGGTCATGTCAACCAAGTTGCCACATGAACAGGTACAATAAAACGTACCCGGGATACAACACATATCATTAATCGTTAGATTCTTGGTATGTGATTTAGAATAGGTTAACCAGAATACTATACTGTGAAGTCATGTGGCTCTGTCAGTATGTCGGCACCTCTCCCTACTTTCCTTATATGTGTTGTAATTAACCAAATCTGCTTTTGAAAATTAGATTTAACTGTACCGGTCCATCTCAAATATGAAGTTCATTCAACTGCACACCGTTATTTAATTATGTAACACAGGGTTATCCCCTTGCATGCTTTTGCAGTTTACATGATGGTATTTTCCTCGCAAAACCATTCATGTGTTCATCGTTTGGGATGCGCGCGGCGGGTTGTAACTTCTCGTATCTGATACCATATTATAACACGGAAATCAAGTGTTAGATTTCACTATATGAAATAGGAATTTTAACGTGTAAATTTTCGGGGGTACAGATAATAACGCTACAGCCATGCTGGAAGTTTCCCACATTATCGACCCGACACAAACGTCATTATTTTCCTAATATCGGTCCTGAAACTTGTCTGCTTGACATTTGTGAGTTGAGCGAAATGAGGTGAAATATACATCACGTCATATGTACAGATGAGCAGGTTTATTTTTCGAGCGGATCCACATACAAAGTTGGTTTTTTTTTGTTATTCCAGAACGTCTCTATTGATATAGAACTTTTTGATCACTCGAATCAGCTGTAGCGATCCAGCGTTAAGATTCCAAGATCCCCACACATGTGAGATGTTTCATAATGCTACATCTTCATGATGGAGAATGAAACGCTTGGTCGGCTCCGGGTCTCATGGACATAAGAACACTTCATATAATAAAATCACTTGTATTCTACTAATATTTTTCTCGTTTGTGCCGTTTCGTCTATCTAACAGACACAGTTCATCACATTCCATCAGAAGACTTGATAGATCTATCAAATCAATGCTCTTAGATATTTAAGACCAGATCTTTATTTCTGGTTTTTCACGGTCTTGGAAATTATGGTTCCAGCTAAATTTTTGTAAGGCACTAATTACCTATTTTTATTGAATTCCCCGAAAGAGCGTTGTAGGCGTATAGTGTGATGAACTTCAGCTTGCTACACTCAAGGATAAGAAAAATACGAGGCTAAATTGCATCCCCTCCCATCTTTGAAATGACAAAGTCGTCAATACTACATAGCCTTGAACTCGGCCTGTACTTCTAATCCCTCAATATTCCATCGGAAAACAAGCAGACACCGAAAAGACGTGCAATATGTTACTTAAAATGATAGTCAAAAAACATCACCGAGGTGAGAGGGATGGTTTCGAATATTGACCAATGAACTAATTGGTTCACCAGGGATTAAACTGTAGACGTATTTCTATACATGTTGATTGTTTGTTCATATCCGAGTTCATGCCCATTTTCATCGAAGATAAGAGAATAAATCTGATGCAATTTGATTTTAATAAATTTTTAGTTTCACAAGCGATCTGGCAGTCACGTGAAAAGTGTAATGGGAGTAGATCTTTAACGCCACCAAGTTTGAGACATGTTCAGATATATTTCAATTGTGCTATGTTCCAAAAATTGAGACAATTCCCTGTTTGGGCTTAGGCGTTTCATTTTGAAACATGTAGTGGGAATGACCGGAACATGTGTCAGATTAAGACGTAAATGCAGCACAGATTTCGCTATGCAGAACGCCATATGTTTCAAAAGGACACCTGCTTCCCGGAGACATGTTTTAAATGGAGACATCAATAAAGCACATAAAGATGACGCGTGTTTCGATTTGAAACACGAAGCTTTTTCAAAATGAAACATGTACGTATACACATGTCCCAAATGTTAAGATAAAGTCATGTTTCATTTTGAGACATGTCTCCCAGTTTTTATGTTCAATGTAGCGATACAATTTTGGTTACCACATCATTTTGTGCTGAATTAAATTGCAATGAATAAACTCGCCAAACCGAGTTACATAATTTCTGAAAGCCGGTTATCCGCGGAATTGGACTTGTGTAATAAGTTTGTTCTTCTGATTACTACAGCTGGATTATATAAATATAAATGGAGCGGTTTGTGAAAATTCAGTTTTTAAAGTTCCTCGCCAATAATTATAAATTTTACAGCTCTCGTCTATGATGATATTGTTACATGTATTCTTCAAAGCAGAACGTCATATTTTTTTATTTCGTCCTGAAAATTATTTCATTATACCGGTACTTCATTTAGGAGTTAATGACCGCCTTAGTGAATATTATCGTGTAATAATATTTCGATGTTTAGTTTTAGACTGTCAATCAAAAAACCGAGCGTCGTAGCCGCGAGGTTTTAATGAGGTCTAAACCTAAACACCGAAAAATGATTACACGATAATATTCACTAAAAAGGTCATTAACTCCATTCTAACATGCACAATGATAACTATTTCCTCATTTCATAAGCGCAAAGGCAAATTTTCTGCAAATTTATCCCATTTTGATGCAAGATTTTCGTGACTGGTTTGCAGGCCATGCTCGCGCGTGCTGTCCGTTCACGAGGTGCAGCTGTATGAACTCCGCCCACTGCGCAGTGAATGAACCAATCGTCTCTCAGCTTTGTAGCACTGCGTCACAAGAATGAGACGTCACCAGTTCGGCACGTGAATGAAACAGATCACAACAAACAAATGAAGATTATCGTGTGATAATCAATCAGCGCACGGCTATAACGTGGAGCATGTTAGAATGTTCAATAATTGAAATAAATATGAACAATGCGACCCTTCAGGCTAAAAATGTTGATGACCTCAAAAAAGGAGATATTAGAAAAGGTGGGGCACAATTAATTTGTTTTTACATAGAAAGAGCATTGTGTCAGTTAACAAGACAAATTACTAGAAACAAAAGCTGAAAAGGAAAACATTTGATTGATGTTTCAAAGGAGAAAACGAATAAAAGTCACCCAGGGTGCATTAGAAGCTATTTTCTTTATTTTATGACTTGTACTTAATGAGAGGTATAACTTTTAACCGACTGCACATCTTTTCACTTTTAACATTGAATGAGAGGTTTAACTTTTAACCGATTGCACATCTTTTCACTTTTAACATTGAATGAGAGGTTTAACTTTTAACCGATTGCACATCTTTTCACTTTTAACATTGTTTTACAAGGTGTATGCGTAATTTTTCTACCCATTATTTAGCGTCCCGTTGCTCTTTAGGAGGAGCTTCAAAAGACAGGTTAGCTTACACGGAAATCTCGCGATCCAGAATCAATATTTTCGTTGAACGTTCGGGGCCTCCTGGGTGGCAGTCCATCAAGATCATGGGTATTTTCCGAGAACCCAGACGCTTTCATCTTTATCTATCATACTGTTCAACATTTGACCCAGTGATTTTTATCTCGACAGTAACCGTTTGTAACATATTTCATAATCTACCACATCAGTTCAAATTAGGAAATACATGGACTAAAATCGTGTCCAGAACGAACAAAAATATTCGATGAATGTTAACGACCGAAGTTCGTTAAATAGGTAACATACATGCATTACGCGAGACAAAATACAGATACGGAACCTAATCACAAACCCAGTATAAATCCATGAAAACCCATTTACTGTAAAGTCTATCATGTTCAGATTTCATCGTTTGCGTGGGCGTTTTTTGCGGGGGTTGCCATATTGGATTTGAGGCAGTGTGGGTATGATAGCTAAAATTAAAACAGAATCGGCATTTAATCTAAGAATATTTGCTATAGATTTGAAAAAAAGAAGAAGATAAATATGCTAATAAATTCAAGAATGAGTTCCCTTCCGATTCCCTTCCGACTGAAATAGAATGCGTGTCATCTGCACTTTGACGAGCCCTTGCAAATGTTGCAGAGTGCCGTCAATCTTTTTTTCGCGAAAGCAACACTTACATCAGTGCAGAACTTTCATAAAATTTAGTTCTACGGCAAAAAAAAACTGTATAAATTGTCCATCTATAACAAGCTTATTTATTAGGCTTTGAATATCTGAAGTTTCGTAGAGAGATGGTCGGTTGTTCATTTAAAAACAAACATTTTCCACGGAGTGGTGAACGTACGTCGTAGCAAAATCAAGCCTTTCAAGTTACATGTACTTCGCTGACGTCCGCGTGATAAATTAGGACATCCAAAGATCGCGAAAAAAGGGGGAAGGCAGTCACAACGACCTGATTATCAATAGCGGATTTTAATTATAACATGTAAGAAAGCATTTCCAAGTAAACGGTGACACTGTGATTGTCTGAATCGCCAGATATCATCCATTCACTTCAGATTACGGCGTATAATATATATTGATAGAATATTAACGGACAACCAAGTTGCAAGTGTAATTTTGTGTGAAAACAGAAGTTCATAAAACAAACACATGACCTGCAAAAAAGCCACATCAAGCTATAGTTTATTGCAGATTTCATTGTATTTAGATCCGTACACTTCTGATGTGTCAATTCCTAGCTCTAAAGTTCAACAGCAAAACTTTACCAAGAACTCGAAGAACTGATAAAAAACGCAACTTTAGAAAGTCAGATTCCTCATTTTTAGACACCAATTTAACTTAAATCTGTGGATTGTACATAGCGGTGCAAAGACATTTCCCCCCCCAGGACATAAATTTCTCCCTGATCATTTTCTGATATTTCATCCTTTGGACATTTCCCCCTACCTATATATTTTTGTACTATGAGTTCGTACAAATGTGTATCAAAATTGAAATATTGACAAAAACAAGTTTGGGGCATTTCTCTATTATTATGCATTATTTTCTATAATTCGACATGATAAAACAGTAGCATAGTATTACGTAATGATAAATAAATATTTTGATCCGTACAATAGAATAGAATAGATGTTTATTTGCTAATTAATGCACCTACATGAGGCGAACAACCAATACTGTAACATAAATGTAACATATGCTTATGCTATGTTTATTAAAAGCTACGACATTGATATTCAGTTAGATAGAGTGACGTCACTGGGGGATTTCTCTCCCCTGAAAAGCCTAATTTAACAGAGAATTAAATGAAAGAAATTCCAAAATGAATAGTTCAGCTCTAATTTCAACACTATTTTGAACAGATGTACTATCTTTCTCTTCGTCATGTTGTAGAAATTCATCTCAAATCTCCAGTTGTGTGGGTGGCGACGGCACTGCAATTAACAGAACAGCCAATCTTTTGTTGAAGCCTCTGTTACCTCCGTTGTATCTTAGAGAATTGATACATAAGTAAATATTTATGTTATTATATCATTAAATCAGCTTCCACACAGAACCTTGTAAATAACAAACTGAAGAATAGCTTTTAACTAGTACAGAAATTAAGTAACAAGATAACTATTATTTGAATTTTAAAAACAATGAATATTACCATATTTTCCACGGAATATCACCCAGTAGTGTCTATTTTGTCTTCAATGAAACCATGGGGTATTGGAAGTAGTAAAAACATGAATTGGGCATGTCAAAATAGTGCCCTGTTGAAGAAAAGTAATTGATGGCAAAACTCAAGATACTCTTATCATACAAATCTCGTTAACAGAGTATCTTAAAAATATTTTAGTGTGTAACACATTTGTAGTTATAGTACAAAAAAAGGAGGGGGGGGGATGTATACAGAGGGAAATGTTTGAAGGAGGAAATATTTAGGGAATTGTCTGCAGTGGTAAATGTTCTCATGGTGGTGGGAGAGAGGGTGGAATGTCATGGCTGCATAACTATCAATCACCATTATGTTTCGTTTTTCATTTGTTTATAATAATTTTATTACAATATAACTATTGTATAAACATCGCAATATTTCTGTCCATTATAGTAATATCCCTCTTCGAATATTTCGGAATTCTTCATTTTTCATTCAAGGGTAACATTAAAATCATTCCATCAGCTTAATTCCTTAAATTAATTTATAATGAAGAAGCACCTCGATATTTAGTGGTTTACATGTTCGATACTGATCCAGAGTTTCTGATCTGAGAATGTTTTTCATTATACTAAAAATAATTCATATTTTCGGGACCTTGAAAAGTGTGAAACATATAATTGGCAGTCTGCTATGTCAGATAAAGAACAATGGTTCCCGATTGATCAAATATTCAACGTATTATCCATAGCCACAGCAATTCGGGAACTTTTGTGTTGCCAGTATTTTATCAGAAATCACCAAGCCAGAATCGATCAGAAAAATGAAAAGAACTATGTAAATAATTTTCAATGTCCCTTCTATTAAAGCTTCCGTAATATAACAGTGACTGACTATAGTTTGCAAAGAAGAAGGAAAAAAATGATATGAAAACGGCAAAGTCAGAAGCGAAAAAAGAAGTATACTTCGTTCGTTTCTAGGCTTTGCCTATTTCATATTGTTGAGTATAATGTTAAGCGATGCACTGAACCCATCAACTTACATCCAGTGCTAGTAAATTAGCAATACGGTATGCAGGTTTTGGAATTATATCTCGGAAAATGACATTGCAGTTGTGCTCCCTGATTTTGCGCGCTCTCTAATCCTAAACCAAAGTATCAGCACAACAGTTGATTTCTTCCGATAATGGATGCATGTTTGAGAGTTCATTGTGGTTGAACCATTTGTTGAATTGTTGTAACTGTCTTATAAATATAGACAAAGATATATGTCTCTCAACCAATGGTATCATTTCAGGCGAAGTACAGGTGGTAAAATAGTGGTACGTTATGAATGGACCAAATTTGGTCTTCATGATGATTACATACCGGCGCAACATATATTTTATGTCGTTTGGAGAGCTAGTCCTCCAAACATCTGAGAATCTGGCTAGTGTCTGTTGTGACGTCCGAATGAAAATGTAATTGCCGAAATTAAAATATGTGTAGGAAGTCAACTAAACTTTTCAAGTTATACATACAGTTTCATGCAATATTTTATATCAACAAAACATTTAGATGAAATGAGTCAACTTTCTCGCCAAATAACCATGACCGATCCCTGCAATGAATGACTGAAATCACGAGGTGAATTAGAGTTTTCCTGTGTAAATAGATTTTGAATTCATAATAATCATCTTAAATTTATATTATTATGGTCTGAAGACAATTAGCATAATCGTAGGCACCTTCACAAGAATTTTCCATAATTCCATATATCCATATTTCCATATATATCGAACAAAACAAACTCTTTATTCTGTTGTCAACTATACTGATATTTTGATGAGACAAACTGTGGGACACCCACTGACAACCTCACACTCTGAAGGTCAACTAGTTCGGTGTTCTGCTATGATCGTTGTATCCGTTATCCAACATTGGGTCTATGGTCCAGTATTGGATCGATGATCCAGACATAAAGATACAATGTTAATCTTTACCTGGAACATTATTTGCCCCGAGTCACGATTGCATAAGCCAAAATGAGTCTTGAGTGAGCCAAGTATGATTTACCTGTGTCTCGCTGAGACAAACATATTTTCGATGGTTTAGCCAGTGATGACTGATCCGGATTAATAAACAATATTAGAGGAAGTGATCAAATTGCAATTCGAGAAATCAGGGTGACTTTACCGGAAAATTGCGTCTATAGCGAGCCGTGCTTTCTACTGGATCTTTTTCGCAACAACAATTTAGTTGGACTAATTTTAGGGCTCAATCTTTTGTTGCTCAAATATGAATCTTCTTTCGAGTGTATTGTTTATGTTTAAGATTATGCTTTGTGTTCACAAAGACTGTTGTTATATTTCCTAAATCGTAGAAAAACTCTCGGATAAGCAGCGTGTTCATAAAGCAAACCACTTCCACCAACTTTCCACTACTATCTCCGTTTAACTTACATATACATGTAAGCTCAAGACGTCGAATAACTGATCTACTTCCATTCTATGATGACGATTATGATCATTTGTAGGTTTCAGTTGTTCATCTCAGCCAGGCGCAATGAGCACGATAGGTTTCAGTACTAATGGAGTAGGCACATGTTATTTGATCACTGACGACCCCATGGATTTGGAACAAGCTTGGACATTCTGTGAAACTTCAGTTGGGGGTCACCTTGCGTTTTTCGAAGACCAAAGTGATCAAACACGACTGGAGAGTTCCCCTGGCATCTCTTTTATAAGTAAGAATCAATGTTTTCACTCTAATGTATCTTACATGTATACGAAAATCCACAGATATCAATAATTGTGTACAGATATTAGCAATTGAGGATGACTACGGAGAAATGAACAGCGTGAGCAGACTGGTCATCAGGCAGTAGGATTTGAGGGTAATGGTACGTCGGCAAATTAATTAAAGTGAATTGATGAAATCATCTGCGTAGGTAGTATCACATAATTGTCTAAAAGTATACTTTCATATTGCCTTTTTCCTCTTGATTCATATCATTTGAAATTTAGAGTCTCGGTTACTTTAGTGAAAGAATATTTCTTAAGATAATACAGCTCATTCGTGACCCCTTGAGTTTTGAAAAAGAGATAGAAGTTTCAGTGTGATGTTCTACTCTTTAGTTTGCCGCAAGCTGTGGATCGGAATAAACAAAGTGGGGACCAAATGGTTTTGGAGATACTGGATGAACAATACTGGCGTAGAAGCCCACTACACAGCCTGGCGAGTTCCTGGTGCCACTAACGTTGTAGGCGTTCTTGATTTGGATGCTACAACGTGGATCGAGGCAAACCCGTCGGATTCTTTCCACGGACTCTGTGAGATAGAGGAGAATGCGAAAAGTCGTAAGATTATTGATTATTGACACGGAAATTCTTTGAAGGGAGGGCGATTGAATATTAAATGTCAGATCTGAGGCTTATACTCGACCCTCAGTAATATCTTTAATTTCCTTTCAGTGTGTATGGATGGTGATCCTGGTAAAACAGTGGCACTTAGATATATCTTGAGAACTATTGGCAACCATACAGTCATTTGTTTTTGGCATCTTGTCCATCAACAGCTTCATCTGTTAAGAACATTCTCCTTTGGAATAAGTCAGTGAGTAAAGGAATGCTACCAGCTTTATATATAAACAGCATTGCTACTTCAAATGTGGGAATGTATGCCAAGCCTAAATATTTTTCTTACCCCTTGAGCTAGGGAGCTGAAACTCACCACACTATACCCTTGAGGCAAGCTCTACAAGACAATGTATAAAACCCAAGATAGTCGCATTGCTTGGCTGATTCTTCGGCCAGACTTACGTATTTTCTTTGCGAAAACTGCCTGATGAATTAGTAAATATAATCTGATGTGAGATTAAATAGTTTTTGCCCAATTGTCCTCGAAGAAAAGCAAGAATTTAGAAAAACGAAAATATCACCTTTCTGATACCCCACATGGTCACGCAAAGCTAGATTCATAACTGGTTCTGGAAGCTGCACCACCAAGCATGTTGAAAGGGCCCTTCGGGAGGTAAAAGCATTTTGGGAATGATATTGTCCCACTTTTTCTAAAAATTCGGGCCTTGAATGTATGTGCATATTGAAAAAAAATCAAAATATCTTACGGAAGAACTTGATGTCACATACCGTACAGACATTCATCCACATGGGATTTCTCGACTTTTTCTACTACAGTCCATCATCAGGACCTCATTGGCCGTCTAAGTTCATTAATTGTATCTGTGATCAAGAAAAGTGATCGCCGATATATTAATGTCAGAAGCCATAAAGCAGTCTTTAGCTCTACTACATAAAAGGGATATCATTCAGGGGATGTTTCTCTTTTCATAGATTTACCTTAACTTTTTATTAAAAATATCTGTGAAATTTGGTAACACAATATATCAACAACATATAGGTATTGCAATGGGTACTAATCGTGCCACTGTTGGCTGACCTATATCCGTTTCCTTATGAATGTGACTATATGCAGGCGCTTTCAAAAACATATAAATTCAAAGTCTGTACTTTCTCGTTCACCAAACGCTATATAGACGATCTTCTCGCTGAGGATAATAACTATATTAACCACGCATATAAAATTCACTGGATTTAACCCTACCTGGCCTGGGGGGGCCATTATGGCCCCCCTACCAAACTTTCTGCACTATCTCCGGAACGGCAAAAAATGGAGCGCTGAAACTCCGTGACTTTATCGTTTGTCTTATTGGGGTCATTTTGAGCCTATTTTCATAACCCCCCGAGCAGAGCATCATGGGTAAATTCAAGATGGCGGCCACGTGGTGTACCAGAAAAGGGATGTTTTTGTCATATTTCTTCAAAATTTCTGCTTTTCCGCAATGAAAAGTGGGCAAAAACTATTTTATTTCATATCACATTAATATTTGCTAATTTTTCATGCAGTTTTTGTGGAGAAATTGCAAAAATAAAAAATTCGGAAAATCTGACCCAAAAATCGACCAAAAAATGCCGTTTTTCATAATGGCGTCACTGTGACGTCATCAAAGCGGCCATCTTGGATTTTTTTTAATTTTCTGGTAGAGCTTGACCCAAGGGTATAGTGTAGTAAGTTTCAGCTCCCTAGCTGAAGGGGTAAGAAAAATAATTAGGGGAGCCATTTCGGCCCCCCCCAGGCCTGGACAGGTCCCAAAAAGCCCAGGCCAGATAGGGTTAAGGAAACTACAGATAGTCCTGGCAGCACATCATATTTTGACCTATATCTCTGTAAAAATGAAGCGGGCCTTCTCTCTCGTCTACTTCATCACAAAAGAGATGATTACAATTTCGAAATCGTAAACTATCTCTTTTATGACAGAAATATTGTAGTGAGAGCTACATATGGCGTATCTCGCTTAGTTTCGTCTGCTAGATAATGTGTTAGTCAACGTTTTTCAATCAACATCACAAAAGATTATTGCAGAATTTTATAAAACAGGGCTATACCACCAAGCGCCACTACTCACATTTTCTCAAATTTGGTGATACATATCGCATGCTGATAGCAAGATACGAGCGTAACGTGCAAGATATATGGCGTTACGTTTCTTAACCTGTGAATAATTCCGCTTAACCCGGGGTTAGAGGGAGTATGAACCCATGTACTTCAAGATACTCACGGTGTTATGAACAGGCACAAAGCGTGACTGAGATGCTTCATTATCCTGGTGACGAATTTACAACGAATATCATGGACTAAGAATACTGATCGGCGATACTGATTCGACATATCTGGAACATGATGATGTCCTGTCGCCATCATTGAAAACTTTTGAACGCTACTCTCTTGCAGGAAACTATCCTATATTCATGTATACTATGGTTGTCTTTTTGAGAGTCGTTATATGTGATATGAAATAGGTATTTGGATTATGGACGCGGACCCCTTATATAGAGTATAAGCTATATGAATTAGTTATCAATTTGATCAATGCCAAAATAAAGATTCTTATCATTGAAAACGTTTGTGTTTCAGACCTCATACCTCTACCTAACACTGCGGTGACCAATATTGCAACGTCGACTGTCACCAGCGCTTTGTATCCAACGACACCGGACCGTTATACGTCACTGTATCCTGTATCGAGTACATCGCTTGCTTGGGATGACCCTTGTGTCGCAAGGTCCAGACTTCCATCATTCGGAATAAGACAAATGGCGTTTACTAAGGATGTTTCTGGAGAAGTTCATTACGCATGGCTGGCGATCCGACAAAGTCTTTTATCCTGCGCTCAACACTGTGTCCAGCAAAATGGCTGTTGTTCGGTTGGGTATTCCAAGGCGGATAATTATTGCTATGGAATTCCATTGCCTACCAATTCTGATGCTCCAACGATTGACTGTGCACTCATGGATTGCTACACAATGCGATAAAGAGAAAACGTATCATGGTTCATATTACTAACCGCCCTTTGAATGCGAACAATCTTCGCTTTTCGTGTGTAGGGAATAAAAAGGCAAACTTCACAATTCACGCCATAATATAAACATGATAACACTTTAAAGGTCAACCCAAACGGAATTTTTTTTGGTCTAAAAATCCTTAAAAATCATACATGTAGTTCATACTTCACTTTGTATGAAAAAAATATTGAAAAAATTCTAATCTGATCAGAAACACACGTAATATGGGAGCAAAGTGGGCTTTTTCACACTTTCACAGCTGGGTTGATGACGTCACGCAGGGAAGTTGCCTGAGAAAAAACAGCGGATAACATGGAAAGCGAGTGCAGTCAGAGCTCCGGTTCAGATGTCGATTCGAGCGATATCAGCTGCTTAGATGGAAATATTTTTCGCCAAGAAGATGAAATAGACATAGAGGAGGATGATGACGGGCAAATTAACAGTTGTTCGCAGACCAACGGCGGAATTCAGCCCTATCAATTTGAGCCGTACGGCTCCGATTCTGACAGTGACAACCACTCTGACAACGTGGAACTCGACGACGACAGGATTCGGGGAGGTCGTTTGTTGAATACAGATTGTTATGCAACTTGACTGGAAACCTTATTATCGTCATCTATAAGACCAAATGTCCATATATTTCAAACTGTATTAAATGTAGAACGATTCTGTGATGTAAAGAACGAGCACATCTGTGTTGTTATTGTTGTTACTGACCGAGGCAGCCTTTTCGAAGGGATAAACTCCGGGATTCGGCAGTATGGAGAGTAAACTGTTGATAACTCTACTGATATACGTCCGATTTGAATTTTGTTTGTTTTCCCATAATCCCCATGAAATACCAATTTCAGAATTATGTAGTTTGATAAAAAAGCTTTGGACATTCATGGCGAAAAGTGCTCAATTTTCGACAAATTACCTCAATTAAATTGAAATCGAATGATATTCCCTCAATCTCAAATGTCAAGGGATTATGAAAGTATTATTATCACTTCTGTATCTACAGCCATTCACTCCAATTGGTGTTTTTTATTTATTTACTTATCAAACGTTTATATATTTATGAAAGATCATTTTATTATTATTAAATAATATATATGAAATAGAGACTCATCCAGTCTAACCTGTAGGTGCTCAAGCAATAAATGCCACGCGAGAGCGAGCAGGGCATGTACAGCCGTTTCCCTGCCCGAGGCCTCGCTTGCAGGCTAGGTTCGTTCAGCCGATGTCCGTGATAGATTCTCCTTGTCCGATTTCTTTGCCGTCACATTCTGATTGTTCTTAGGTTTGGTAGTTGGAATAGCTGTTCTCTTTAGTTTTGGTTTGTACCCAAATTCAACTGCTACGCTGTAGATGTCCTCGAATGATGTCTAATTTCTGTCAAAATGTGCCGAGCAAATTATACGAGTACTGGCTCGGGCCCTCTTTCCACACTCTCGTGTTGCGTACAAATTTCGTCCAATTTGCAGCGATTTTCTCGTCTTTAGGCCACAAATGAATACTAACACCGTCATCTGTAGTAAAACTGCAACCTCCCACTACACAACGTCGCGGCATATTTAACAAATGATGCCCCGATACTCCGAAAATCTCCAGAAATCAGCAGCTACTTACGACTGTGGTATACGGCTTTAACATAGAGAATACAAGACGGCTTCCCTCCGTGACGTCACAGCTGGAATTGACAGGAGAGCGATTTTCACCTTTCAAACGGCAATATCTCGCCAACCAGACTGCACAAAATTATGAAAAAAATATCATTATTTTCAGAATCGAAAGGACTATTTTTTTTTATATTTTTGACCTCAGAGCGTTTGGGTTGACCTTTAAGTGTTATTTGAAAGTTAATTGTGCTGTATTTTCCTCGTGGTGGGATTGCAAGTAAATTTGTGTATGTCAAAGTACACCATAACTCATAGGTGGATACTAGGACTTTCCTGAATAACAGGATCGGGACCGTACATGACAATGTTGAAAATATACATATTCTAGGTCCATTCTATCTATTGCGTCTCACAATGTAATGTATTCTTGTTTTTATATAACTATGGTTATTGTATATGATGTAGAGTTTTCTAGATACATATTGTGCCTATCAGTCACATAAACAGTAATCCCATTCTGAGTTGTGTCTTATCTGATGTGAAATAAAATAGGTTGAACATTAGATACTTTGAGAGTGGGAGGCGGCATGGAGGTGTCGGCCAGGTAAGGTTCAGATCACATTGTGAGTTGACCGCTTTATATATACCCCTATCCCTTTCATCCTGTACATCAGAGAGGCTGAGATGAAAGGGTTTTACAAAACACGACATGAAACGCGGGTTGAGAGTTTATTCTCCATGTAAGAATCCGGAGACAATGTATACAATACCCAAGTTTGGGTACAACAACTTGACACTTTTCAGCTGCACAAGACTCAGACAATAGCTTCCTACATGAAATATCTACCGGTTTGAAGATTTTCAACAGAAAACTACAGATCGGACTCATTCTCTTGAATTAAATAAAAGTTCTCAAGGTGAATTATTTCTGACTTTCCTTTTTTATCTCGCCTTACGAAGTAAAGGGGAGATATTGTGAGGGTGGGGAGAGGATGTCGTCGTCGGTGTCGATGTCCCCGGCCTGGAAATGATAAGGTTTTTGGTTTAGCAAATTCATAAAAAAAATGTAGAAAATTTAGAAAAAATATTTAAAAAAATAAATAATGTATTCCACCTGGGGGTACTATCCCTGGAGTGCTCCAATGTTAACATCCCTATGATAGAGTTGTGCGTTTAGCTGAAGTGCACATGTACATCTGCACTTAGAAAGTTTGCTGAAGTTGTCAGCTGTCATTGGATGATTATGACACTTGGTACACACGTTTCTTATGATTAGAGGATGTCTCTGTGCTATTTTTGAGATGAAATAATGATTTTTGTCCAAATTATGGCAAATGATAGAGTTTTCTGTTTAGCAAAATTGTACATGTAGGCCTCTACATGTATACAGGTAGATGTACATAGAAAGTTTGCTGTAGTTGTCAGCTGTCATTGGATGATTATGAAACTCGGTACACATGTTTCTTATGATTAGAGGATGTACCTGTGCTATTTTTGAGATGAAATATTAATTTTGGTCCAAATTATGGCAAATGATAGAATTTTCTGTTTAGCCAAATTGTACATGTAGAGGCTGTGCATGTAGGCCTCTACATGTATACATGTACATATGTACTTAGAAAGTTTACTGCAGTTGTCAGCTGTCATTGGATGATTATGAAACTTGATACACATATTTCATATGTTTAAAGGATGCTCCTGTGCTATTTAGGAGATGAAATATTGATTTTTGTTCAAATTTGGAGAGTTTTGTCTTAGTAATCTGCCAATGACAATGTTCATACATGTACACCTGTACATGGAAACTTTGCTGAAGCTGTCAGCTTTCATTGGATGAGTTTGACACTTGCTACCCAAGTTCATTGTGATTCGAGGCTGTGCATGTGCTATTTAAGAAATATGACATTAAATATGAATTTTTGTACTTCGTACGTTTCCATTGTTGGGCAAAAGTTTACATGTAGATCTGTACATGGAAAGTTTGCTGAACCTTATAAACTTGGTGGACATGTTTCATGTTTTCCTTGGTCAGACCTATCCAGCAGTAATCTCACAGGGGACTGACCTATCCAGCAGTAATCCTAAATGGCACTGGCCTATCCAGCAGTAATGCCTCACGGAACTGATCTATCCAGCAGTAATCTCATATGGGATTCAACTATCCAGCAGTAATCTCATATGGGATTCAACTATCCAGCAGTAATCCCAGACCAGGCTGGCCTATCCAGCAGTAATCCCACATGGGAGCAGTAATCCAACACGGGACTGGCCTACATGTACATGTATACAGCAGTAATCTCACACGGGAGTGACCTATCCAGAAGTAATCTCGCATTGGACTGCAATATGCAGCAATAATCCCACACGGCACTAAATTATCCAGCCATAATCCTACATGAGGCTGACCTATTCCGCTGTAATCTAACACAGGGTTAGCCTATCCAGCAGAGATCCCACACGAGACTGGCATCCCCAACAGTAATCCCAAACGGGATTGCCGTATGCAGCAGTAATCCCACACTGGACTGCCTATGCAGCAGAAAACCCAAACGGGACTGAACTATCCAGCAGTGATTCCATACGAGACTTGCCTATCCAGCAGTAATCCCAGACGGGACTGGCCCATCCAGCAGTAATCCCACTTGGGACTGGACTATCCAGCAGTAATCCCACATGGGACTGATCTATCCAGCAGTAATAACACAGGACTGGCCCATCCAGCAGTAATCCTACACAGGACTGGCCTATCCAGCGGTAATCTCGCATGAGATTGACCTATCCAGCAGTAATCTCACACTGGACTGCTCTATTTGGCGGATGACCCCGCAACGCGAGATGTTGGGGTTCTCAGAACGCTTGTTGTCTTCTGTAGAAAAAAATGTCCATTTCTTTTCCTCTGTGCTCGTTATTCTGGACTACACCAAACACAAATGTAACGGTGAATTGGACAACAAAGAAGGATTTCTTGTTGAAATTGAAGTGAATATAAAATGTTGGAAATTAAAATGTGCTGGGAAGGACTGCAACATGATGTCTTTAATGAGGCCAGTTCACAGAAACTTCAGAAAGCCATTTTTTACTTTTCCATTAATTACATCACAACTAAGACATTTTAGCAGTTAAAATATATATGTATCCAATGGTATGGATTCAAGAAATTTAATTAGAGTAAATGACCCCACTACCAAACTTTCTAATTATCCCCGGAACTCCAAATAATTGGAGACATCCAAGACCTTGTAGTTGGTCGTATTTGGGTCATTTTTAGCCTATTTCCGTAAAACCCTAAGCAGCGGATCATGGGTAAATTTAAAATGGCAGAGATGTAGAGTACGAGAAAATGTATGTTTTCCTAAATTATTTGGCTAGGAGAGGTAGGCAAAAACGGTTTTATTTTACATGGGATTATTATTCACCAATTTGTGATGTATTTTTATAGAAAGAATCACATGCAAAAAATCTGACCGAAAAATCGGCCAAAATAATACTTCTGAAACTGACGTCATTGTGACGACGTCATCAGAGGGGCCATCATAGATTTTTGCATCTTCTAGTAGAAATTGACCCAAGAGTATAGTGTGGTAAGGTTCAGCTGCCTATCTCCATGGGGTAAGAAAAATATTTAGGGGGTTCGAGATGCCGCCAGGCCCGGACAGGTCCCGAAAACTCCACGTCAGGATCTAAAACGAAGTTAAAATATTCGAGTGTAATCGAAGCAATTAGTATGGCCTTTGTATTAGTTTGTTATTAGCAAAAAGGGATTTTCCCAAGATGTCTTATGTTGACTTTCGAAGTTAGCATAGTCAGGAAAATTAGGTAAACCGCGGTTTTGGAAATTAAAACATTCACATCTTCGAAGTGTTGATCATGCGGTATGTGCAGATCATATGGTGCAAATTTCAAATGTTTCGGACGTAAAGGTTAGCGGCAGGAGACTCCTAAATAATTTACATGTTGGGCAGTATTAACAAAATTTTACCTGATTCCTTCTTTCCTGGATTGAATTTAGACTTTCATCTTTCGACAGGAAGCAGTTTATTTCAAGTGCAACAAGTGGTAAACATGTTGACAAACATTATCCGTTAAAATGTTAAGTTGTGTGCGCCTCTACACATTAAGTCCTGAATAAAACAAATACCATACTTGTAGTTTATTTCAAGTGCTATGAGATGATAATCATTTATTATCCGTCGAAATTTTAAGCAGTGCTCTCATCTACACATGAGGTCCTGATTTTGCTGGGCTTTTTTCTGCCTGCTGAAAGCAGTGCTCAGGCCCTGCAAATAGTCCCCCAGTGAAGCATGTTTCCGAGAAGTGAATCGAAATAAAAACAAGTTAATCATATAGTCATATTCATAAGAGAACAGATATAAGGCAGCATACAGGGGTACAAAAGCCAATTTTTTTTTACAAACTACAAGCATCATTTTGATGAAATCCCATCGATCATAGAATCATTCAGTTTAATAGATACATTTCGTTAATGTAGTAGTTTAACGTTCGTGATTTTGAATGCTTAGATGATTGAATGTACACATCACCTTTCTGCGCTAAACTGATCTCTCAGAATCATGATTACCAGCATGCCCAGTCCTTCATTTAAATGTAGCTTAACCCTACCTGGCCTGGGGGGGGCCATTATGGCCCCCCTACCAAACTTTCTGCACTATCTCCGGGACGGCAAACAATGGAGAGCTGAAACTCCGTGACTTTATCATTTGTCTTATTGGAGTCATTTTGAGCCTATTTTCATAACCCCCCGAGCAGAGGATCATGGGTAAATTCAAGATGGCGGCCACGTGGTGTACCAGAAAAGTGATTTTTTGTCATATTTCTTCAAAATTTCTGCTTTTCCGCAATGAAAAGTGGGCAAAAACTATTTTATTTCGTATCACATTAATATTTGCTAATTTTTCATGCAGTTTTTGTGGAGAAATTGCAAAAATAAAAAATTCGGAAAATCTGACCAAAAAATCGACCAAAAAATGCCGTTTTTCAAAATGGCGTCACTGTGACGTCATCAAAGCGGCCATCTTGGATTTTTTTACATTTTCTGGTAGAGCTTGACCCAAGGGTATAGTGTAATAAATTTCAGCCCCCTAGCTCAAGAGGTAAGAAAAATAATTAGGGGGGCCATTTCGGCCCCCCCAGGCCTGGACAGGTCCCAAAAAGCCCAGGCCAGATAGGGTTAATAAACAAGCAGTCACACACGACTTCAATGTAGGTTAATAAACAAGGAGCCACATACGACGTGAGGACTTCCATTCCCCTCTTATTAGACAACCACTAATAGACAGGTCCCAGCCAAGAAAAAACTAACATTTTTTCCGGTCAAAGTTTTCTCAGTGGTTCCGTCATCCTTGACCTATGCCCTTTCAATTTAGCTGAGGGGCCACCCTGGATTTGGCCTCAAATCCAATATGGCGGCCAAAATCCAAAATGACCGCCAATACCCATAGAAACTCACAATTTCCTGCTCGAAAATCAATTTTCTTACCACAAACTAGGTTTTTTTTTCTTGTCCTACATAGGGTATGAATAATTAGTTAATTTTGGAATGATTTGTACTTGGTCTAAAAATTCAATATGGCCGCCAAAATCCAAAATGGCGGCCAATATCAGTTGAATCACACATTTTCCAGCCCTAATATGAAGAGATGGACCATCCTTGGTCCGAATGCGTCCTGTGGGGTGTCATCTTGTAGCCCTCGGGGTGTAGACCCCGATTTGAGGTATATCCATGTCATCTGTGACGTCATCAGTACGAGTAGTAGCGAAAGCGGGTATTTTGGGGGTGCGTGGCGGTGTGTTTGGGGTAAAGATGGACCATCCTTGGTCCGAATGTGTCGTGTGGGGTGTCATGTTGTAGCTCTCGGGTGTAGACCACGACTTGAGGTTTTTCCATGTCATCTGTGACGTCATCAGTACGAGTAGAAGCGAAAGCGGGCGTTTCGGAGGTGCAGTGGAGTGCGTTTGGAGTAGATGATGGACTTTCTTCCCATCCAGTTTCCTGTGAATGTGAGTGTATGCGCGCGTGAGTGAGTGAGTGAGTGAGTTAGTGAGTGAGGCGTGCGCAACGCCCTTGAGGCGTCCCCAACGCCCGTCTTAACGCATGGACGCACTAACGACGGTGAGTGAGTGAGTGTGTGAGTGAGAGCGGGATCCGACTAGACTAATGTATCGTCCGTTATCGTCATTTTGCGCATTTTGGGGATTCGTCGAGGTTTGTTGGGTGATAGAGGGGCCGGCCCTGGTCAAATGGACCGTGTGGGGTATCAGTGTGAAGCTCTCGTGGGTCAGACTGGCTTGTTTTCATTGGAAGTTGCGCCAATCTGCGCATCCGCAGTAAGTAAAGTGGTCATTTTGGGAGGTGCGTGGGGGTCTGTTGAGTGATGAGGGACCATTCTTGGCCCGAATGCCTCGTGTGAGGTGTCAAAGTGAAGCTTTCGTGGTGTAGACCATGACTTGAGGAGCGTCCCTGTCATCCGTGACGTCATTCTTGATCTCATCAGTAGGAGTAGTAGCCAAAGTGGGAATTTTGGGGGTGTGAAGTAAGGTGTTTGGGGTAGAGAGGGGCCATGTTTGGTCCAAATGACCCGGTTGGGGTGTCCTAGTGAAGCTTTCGTGGGGTAGAGTCAGACTGGCATGTTTTTTATTGAAAGTCGCGCCGATCTGAACATGCGCAGTTGTGGTGTAGTAAGTAAAGTGGTCATTCTGGAGGTGCGTGGGGATGTGTTTGAGCGATCGAGGGACCATTCTTGGTCCGAATGCGTCGTGTGAGGTGTCAAAGCAAAGCTTTCATGGTGTGGAATACGACTTGAGGGATATGTGGGTCATCTGTGGCGTCATTGCTGACGTCCTCAGTAGGAGTTGTAGCCAAAGTGGAAATGGACAATCCGTGGTCCGAATGCGTCGTGTGAGGTTACAAGCGTCTAGTCCGTCATTCATAATCCAGCCGTCGTCCATTAGAGAATATCCGCGTCCATAATCCAAAGACCTATTCCATTTTCCATATAACAGTATTAGCACCAAATTCAAAAAGACAATCGTAGTATACATAAACATAGGCTTGTTTCCTGCAAGAGAGAAGCGGTCAACAGTTTTCAATGATGCCGGCAAGACATCATGATGTTCCAAAAATATCAAATCCGTATCACTGATCAGTATTCTTAATCCATAATATTCGTTATAGAGTCGTCATCTAAAAAAAAAGGTGTATCCCAGTCACGCTTTGATTGTGACTGTTCATATGAGTACCATGAGGATCTTGAAGTACATGGGTTCATACGGCCCCTAGCCCCGGGTTAAGCGGAATCAGACACAAGTTACGAAACGTAGCGCCATAGATCTTGCACGCTACGTTCGTATTTTGCTATCAGCATGCGATATGTATCGCCAAATTTGAGAAACTTTGAGTGTAGGCGCTTGGTGGAATAGCCCTGCTTTTTAAGTTTCTGCACCAATGTTTTGTCATCTTTTACCAACACCCACCAACGACAAGCTCAATGCTTCAACGCCCTGGTGATTTAGCTCTGAAGCCCTGCGCGCCTATACGTATCTCTACTGGTGTAGTTCGTGATAAGTACTATTCTGATTGGTTAGTCCAAAAATAGAGCAACAGCAACAATAACATCAGCAATTACAGCCCAATGCTCTTATTATCCCCTCCATCACAGCACATCCACGCCAAGGGAACCACTATGGGTGTGTTTACAATTCACTTATGCCACTGTACGTGTATTCAGAAGTTCATTGTTCTGATCTCAGAATGATGAGGGACACGAGTTAATCCCTATCTGTACAGACACCACCACACACCGCACCGCACCCGCACTCTGGTGTATCCTATACCCTAATGGCTATAGGGTACAGAGTGCACCACAGGTACACGCACATGCGTGCGATGACGTCACTTCCGAGCTCTGAGCTCCACAAGCTTTGAGCTACAAGAGCTCCGATCCAAGAACTCTGCCACATGGGAGCTACCACCACCACCGGGCGTTGACGGGCGTCAACGCCCGGTGGTGGTGGTGGTGGTGGGTGGTAGTGTGTAGTGGCTGTAGAACTGGTGTGTGGTGGTGGTGATAGTGGAGGGATTAACTCGTGTCCCTCATCATTCTGAGATCAGAACAATGAACTTCTGAATACACGGACAATAGCATAAGTGGATTGTGAACACACGCAGAGTGGTTCCCTTAGCGTGGATGTGCTGTGGTGGAGGGGACCTGATTGACCTGTTATCGTTGATGTTGTTGTTGTTGTTGCTCTACTTTTGGACTAACCAATCAGAATAGTACTTATGAGGGACTACACCCGTAGAGCTACGTGTAGGCCAGCAGGGCTTCAGGGCTAATTCACCAGGGCATTGAAGCATTGAGCTGGTGGGTGTTGCTACAAGATGACACCTCACACGACGCATTCGGACCACGGATGGTCCATTTTCACTTTGGCTACAACTCCTACTGAGGACGTCAGAAATGACGTCACAGATGACCCGCATATCCCTCAAGGCGAGGTCCACATCATGAAAGCTTTCCTCTGACACCTCACACGACGCATTCGGATCAAGAATGGTCCGCCAATCGCTCAAACACGCACATCCAGAATGACCACTTTACTTACTGCACAACTGCGTATGTTCAGATTGGCGCGACTTTCAATAAAAAACATGCCAGTCTGACTCTACCCCACGAAAGCTTCACTAGGACACCACAACCGGGCCATTTGGACCAAACATGGTCCGTCTCTATCCCAAACACCTTACTTCACACCCCAAAAATTCCCACTTTGGCTACTACTCCTACTGATGACGTCAGGAATGATGTCGCAGATGACAAGGACACCCCTCAAGTCATGGTCTACACCACGAAAGCTTCACTTTGACACCTCACACGAGGCATTCGGATCAAGAATGGTCCCTCATCACTCAACAGACCCCCACGCACCTCCCAAAATGACCACTTTACTTACTACACCCCAAGTGCGGATGCGCATATTGGCACGACTTCCAATCAAAACAAGCCAGTCTGACCCACGAGAGCTTTACACTGATACCCCACACGGTCCATTTGACCAGGGACGGTCCCTCAATCACTCAACAATCCTCCACGAATCCCCAAAATGCCTGCTTTCTATTCTACGTCCAGACTGCGCATGCGCAAAATGATGAAAACAGACGATACATTAGTTCAGTCGGATCCCACTCACTCACTCACTCACCGTCGTTAGTGCGTCCGTGCATTGACGGGCGTTGGGGACGCCTCAAGGGCGTTGTGCACGCCTCACTCACTCACTAACTCACTCACTCACTCACTCACTCACTCACTCACTCACTCTCTCACTCACTCACTCACACAGACACACGCGCGCGCATACACTCACACTCACAGGTAAATCTATCCGGTAGCTGGATGGAAAAAAGGCCGTCATCTACTCCAAACGTACTCCATTGCCCCTCCGAAACTCCCGCTTTCGCTACTACTCGTACTGATGACGTCACCGATGACGTCACAGATGACATGGAAAAACCTCAAGTCGTGGTCTACACCCGAGAGCTACAACATGACACCCCACACGACACATTCGGACCAGGGATGGTCCATCTTTACCCCAAACACACCCCACGCACCCCAAACTGCCCACTTTCGCTACTACTCGTACTCATGAAATCACAGATGACATGACTATCCCTCAAATCGGAGGTCTACACCCCGAGAGCTACAAGATGACACCCCACAGGACGCATTCGGACCAAGGTTGGTCCATTTCTACATATTAGGGCAGGAAAATGTGTGATTCAATGAACATTGGCCGCCATTTTGGATTTTGGCGGCCATATTGAATTTGCAGACCAATTACAAATCATTCCAAAATTAACTAATTATTCATACCTTATGTAGGAATAGAAAAAAAAACCTAGTTTGTGGTAAGAAAATTTATTTTCGAGCAGGAAATTGTGAGTTTCTATGGGTATTGGCGGCCATTTTGGATTTTGGCCGCCATATTGGATTTGAGGCCAAATCCAGGGTGGCCCCTCAGCTAAATTGAAAGAGCATAGGTCAAGGATGACGGAACCACTGAGAAAACTTTGACCGGAAAAAATGTTAGTTTTTTCTTGGCTGGGACCTGTCTATAATGTCTGTCATTGATCATGGAATATAATTGATCTATATGTGTGCGATACTGTAAGGACAATTGTAAACTCTCGGTCCCTCTGATACTGATCAATTAAATACATGTTTTTCTTAATAACGGCACACACAGTTAAAAGTTCAACGTAAGTTGAATGTAAACGACCATTATGGAGTTGCACATCTACATGAATAGATCGGCTCCGTTGATGCTCGTGATTTATACAAAATGTTTTTTTTTATATATATATAATCAAAGCGGTACACAACAATGTTAAACAAATACCCTATGTTCGGTCAGCTCTTCTTAAATTCGCCGACGACATAAGCCAAGGGATAAAAAGCACAAAGCAAATATCTTGACTTCATGGATGCATTTCCGTGTCTGTATGTATCATTTCCCCGGTGTATTAAAACTCATGGGATTAGAGATTATCTTTGTTACCGGATCTCGGGTACAATTACAAGCGTCTAGTCCGTCATTCATAATCCAGCCGTCGTCCATTAGAGAATATCCGCGTCCATAATCCAAAGACCTATTCCATTTCCATATAACAGTATTAGCACCAAATTCAAAAAGACAAAAGTATACATAAACATAGGCTTGTTTCCTGCAAGAGAGAAGCGGTCAACAGTTTTCAATGATGCCGGCAAGACATCATGATGTTCCAAAATATCAAATCCGTATCGCTGATCAGTATTCTTAATCCATAATATTCGTTATAGAGTCAGGTATATCGCGTTGTAACCTTTAAGTTTTACATAATCTGACTTTATTGGGATGTAATATTCGTATTCATCATATACTTGGTGAAGAAATAATCATTACTATCAGTTGAATAAAAGCAGTCTATAAAAAAAAATATATCATTGCCAGTGATGATATGACAAATGACGCCATACGCGTTGAAAATATGGATAGTAGCGCACAAATACATGTCATCATAGTGACAGTGATAGAACAATTGACCCAAACTACATCAGATTATTGCGCATCAGAAAAACAAGCTAACTATTTGGGGAGGATTTGTATGTTATTAAGTATTATGATGACCAGATTATGGAAGAAAATAAGACACAAATATGAATGAAATAGAAGAGAAATACTCATAATGGCGACATTATGACCGCTCGTCACGTCCGCGTACAACAACAGACTACAGATTGTACAGATTATAGTACAAAATGGAAGAAAATCCGCCTCCATTAGTCGAATGATCTAAATTGAAGTATTTTCACGAAGACATGAAATCAGCTTAATTCAACGACAGTGATTCTTGGCAGTGAGTATTCATTACAATCATACGGAAATGCAAGCGTCTAATCCGTCATTCAATGTTCAGCCGTTGTCCATTAAAGAATTTCCGCGTCCAAAATCTAAAGACTGAATTCATATAATAGCATTAGCAAATCATTAAAAGAATAAATCATAGTATACATATAACTAGTCTAGTTTCCTACAAGAGAGAATCGGAACAGTTTTCAATGATACCAGCAAGACATATTTCAAAAATATGAAATCCGTATCGCTGATCAATATTCTTAATCTATATTATTTTCGTTGTAAAGTCGTTATCTAGACTATGATGTATCTCAGTCACCCTTTAATTGTTGCTGTTCATATGAACACGTTCAGGATCTTGAAATACATGGGTTCATACGTTCCCCATCCTCGCTAAAACGAGGGGTGTCTCTATCCTAGATAACCCTGGTTTACCTGGGCACTGCATGTGTTCAACGAAAGGCGACATCCTGGATATATTGATCAATCATATCACTTGTTTACGGTGACCAAGGCGACTGTGACAAGAGATTCGAAAGCACCATAGCTTGTGGGATATACCTGGTGGTAGATAAATGCGCACATTTTCAACAATCATGAACATTAATAGGTATAAAGGAAACATAGTTTAAAACAAAATATATTTGAAGAAAAAAATAAACCCATTCATCTACCATCAAACATTCAACAAGCCAGGCAAATGTAGGAAACACTGAAACTCTAAAGGCGGTCCGCGATGTCAGTGTATCCAACCTCACCTTCCCAAAGAAGAACTTGAATTGGGTGAAAAAACGCACGGATTTCTATAAAATTTCATTGATCTATTCATTAATATTTTATTTTCATGCATGCTAGTCCATGGGCCAGAGTCGAAACTGGTACCACCTGAGGCGGCAAATTCTGGTAATGTTTTTTGAAGAGGTATATCTCTGTAGATGTTATCCATATCTGATAACCGTTGCAGGTCGGTAGCTTAAGGGTAGTATACCACGCCTTTTCAACCCTACACCTTTCCCAGTTCTAAAACCAAACTTGAGGGGTGGGGTATGGTCCCTCGGATATTCTTCTTATACTTCCCTCTAGAGATCTAAAACTTCGTACACTTTGGGCATAGGCGCTCTTCTATTAAAAAAGCAAACATCATGTCATCTTGTCCATTTTCAAATTGATTTTTTCAAATTCTGCTGGTACCACTTTGCATAGCAGATTCGATTCATGTTCATTGAAGAGGTATTTCTATGTAGATGTTACCCACACTTTCGAAACCCTATCCCGCCACCATTCTTAACCCAAATATGGGGGGGTTATGGTTCCTCGCATATTTTTATCATTCTTGCTGCTAGATGGCTGAAATTTTCCACACACTACGTTTAGGTCCTTCTTTATAGACACCAGTAAACATAAATTAACTAAATCCCTTGAGGACGTCACTATGACGTCATAAAACGGAAAATCAGTTTTTGTCGGTCGTTTATTCTATTTTCAATACACACTTCATATTCAGTTGGTGCCATTTGAGGTAGCACAATCCATCAACGTTACCTAAAGTGGTATTATTATGTAGTTGTTACCCATGGGTCATAATCTTTGAAGTTCAGTAGCTTATAGTGTAATTATAGCTCGTGTTATGAACCCTGGCCTTATCCTTAACCCAAGCCAAACGTTGGGGGTCACGGGGTATGGCCCACCAGCTATTTTCTTTAAATCTATGTATAAGAAGCTAAACGATTATTCCCTATACATTTTAGTCCTATGCTAAGATAAAACGCTAAATAAACTGATAAAACGTTTACTTACATCATCGTATCTCGCCAGAGTAACACATATATACATGTCTTTTATCTCATATTTCATTATGTGAGCTGGAGGTGTTATTTACCATTTGGGGGTGAATGAGGACAGTTATATTAAAATGATACCATTCCATCGATTAAATCTATAGTAGGTTCTTCGATGCAAGAACATGCCAAACGATGGGAGAGCCAGAGCAAATTTAACTTATGGTAGTGTTGCGTAAAATAAACTGTCCATCTAGTTTTACTATTTTGTGTTGACAATTTCTACTCGACATTTCCTGTGCAACATGTATCATGATTGTTGAGTGTCCATCTCAAATACATACTGGCAACTTGGTTATATCTCGCTCCAACGTGAGAACTTGAATGTGTGTTAAGAACGGAACCAAAATCTTGTTGGCAGGAGTAGAATATCGAATATGTGACAGGAGTAGATTGTTACCATCAGCGTGGGCGATTGAAAGCACAGGCGATGTTCGTGTCAAGTTTTCAACGTAGATAAGCTCAGGTTACTTTACCACTGAGTTTCGGTGTGTTTTTTTTAGGGTACAGTCAGTGGGTGGAAGAGACAAAGGGACTGTATAAGATTTAACCACCAAAGCCACAAAGAATTCAAATCTGGAGACTATTCTGTTCAATTCAATAAAATGCTTCTGACCGGTTTTGTCAGTTAGAAATCGTTTCTAACCATAATTGCATGGTATGTGATGTAAAATGAATACCGGTATCAACTACTGAACCAATCCGGAATCCACAATTGTCAACAGTAATGATGAGGCTGTATGGAAATTTTAGTATATGACCCATATGAATGTTCAACCAGATTTGATGATATGAAACGAACATCATGATGTCTTCAGTTTCAGCATTATTCGAAACTGTTGTCAATTTCCTTGCTTAAAATACTACCTTGCTATGCCTGTGTAGAAGTTCGAGTTATTAGTGTCTTGTGAATTAGGGCTTTCGATTATTGATGCAGAAATTTCAAGAGTGTTATACACGATAGTGTCATCATCACAAATCTCCAGAACAGGTCATGACTGTATGCAGGGAAATGTGTAATTAGGGCAGGTTGGTGTGATGATCCCGGAGTTTTACTGATGCCGGGACCATTAATCGTTTATATAATGGTGTATGGTTATCTGAAGAGCTAAATATGTCACAGACACGATTTCAAAGGATTTAGCTACATTCAACTTCTAAACAATATTTCCTAACTGCCTGGTCATCCATGTGCCTGATTTCAAGGTAAATCATTTCATCATAATGACATATGGGCAGTTAGTGCGAGTGGAAGTGAAATAATTTCTGAACATTGTTATCGAACTATCCGTCTCTACAACTGACGATTTAGACATACTCTCTGCATCAACGCTGGCATTTTTCATGTTCCACCAAATATGTTAGCAGGATATATGATACTCCCTTTCAGCAACCATCCCAGTCGAGCAGGGTCACAGACTGTTAGTCTAGTTTCAGGTTTGTAGCATATCACTATCGAGTATCGGCTTCTGTCCGATTGATGACGGAGCCTATGGTGACGCTACCGCGTATGCATGATTCCCTTAACATATTCGTTTTTATTCGGACCAAAGTTAAACATCAAAGTACGAATCATCATCGCGAATACCATGGTCTACCTTACCACTCATGAGACTAGTTGACATTCATTTAAACAGCTAATTATTGAGTGATCTTGTGGCGCTTCTGTTTGGCTGAAATCCTGAATGACGCACACTGGCATTCTGACCTCAGCGCCGGACCCTGTGACCTTTGATCAAAGCGAAGCGAATCACCTGATTGGCTGACAGTATAGGCGACGTCATCAATGAATTATTTACGTTCGAAAAAAGCCGTTTGGCAGGGCTCTCGACATTAGAAGAGATAGACGGAGGTAATGGCCTGGTAGCGGGACTGGAGTCAAGAAGGAATCACCTTGTTGATTTCCTGGATATTTTGTTCACCATCAGATTCATCGGTAGGTCTATCATGTGTGTTTGGAGACGATGCCCAGAGGTAGCGATGGTATCAAAATCTTCTGAAAAGCTCTAAAAGGGCAATGTTTATGCATTTTAAGAGGCAAACATCGCATTTCAAATATAGATGTCTAACACATATGACAATCTATGGCTATGAAACAAATTTGCAGTTGGCACCACCGAGTGGATTACCCGTTCAACACGTTTGCAGGACTAAAGCATAAAATTTGCTGTAGCATTTGTAAATTGAGAAAGTATTACTTCCCTTATATGTGTTGTAATTCTATTCATCAAGGTTAATTGCAATTATAACAAATGACAACACATATAAGGGAAGTGGGAATTATAACAAAGGTCTGGAGGCCGAATATGGTAGATTAAGAGGAAAATTCCATTTCGTCAGATTCATACCAATAATGACAGAAGAAAAAAATTTGGTGAGAAGATACAGATAGGAAAGACGATTGGTAGTCAAGATGAGAATCAATGGAAATATCGCAATATCTCGGAATATTTCCTTAATTGCCCTTCTGCATGTCTTCCGTACGGCCACTGTTTTGCCGCTTACGCTCTTCAAAGAAACATAACAGGATTTACCACTTCATTTGGTTCAAGTAAAAATGAGAAAATAAACCCCAAAATTGTCATCATAATTATTCAGTCGCGGTGACGTCATCACAGAATCAGATGAATTTTTCAATAGAAACTTCAATAAAAAAAAGGCATGGAGGTACAGGTTGGTACTTTTCAGCTATCTAACCATAATGGAAATATCGGAAGGTAGGGTCCGGAAAATATACTATAACCCGTGAACAACCGATATACAACGGACGGATAGCATTTACATGCAAATACCCCTTACAAAAAATGAACCGAGTCTGTTACCTCAAGATTTACCAGCTTTGACGTCACTTTGACGTCATAAAAATTTTCATTTCAAACCCCGTAAATTTGTTTACAGAAAACGAATACCTCACATGCAAGAGATGAACAGTTATAGCTCTCTAGCATCAGGAATATCCAAGAAATCTTACCCCACCTCCCAAATGTGGATGCAGAATGTGATGGGGGAGAGTTCAGAAAGTGTACAATAACTACCACTACGCTGCTGATCTGCATGTGTTATCACATATGGGCAAAATCTACATAGAAATACCTCTTCAAAGAGCATTTACCAAAGTTCATACGTCACATGGTGCCAGCAGAATCGGAAAAAACTATTTGGAAAACCAACCGAAATTTCGACAATAAATGTTGCCACATGCTATTATGTCACTATGGCATTATACATGTACAACGGGAATATTAAGGTATGTTAAGTTGTGCTAATGGACCAGGCCCTGCCCACAAGTATGTGAAGTTTCAGCTCTTCAGCGACAGAAATAACTAATATATCCGAGGAACCATTCCCATGCCCCCATTCTTTGAGTTCGGAATACTGGCAGGGTTGGGGTTAAGAAAATGTGTTTTGCTACCGTTAAGCTACCGATCTGCAACGGTTATCATATATGGATAAGATCTACACACATGTACCTCTTCGAAAAACATTACTAGAATTTGCCACCTCGAGTGGTACCGATCGGTGAAATTTGAGATCTTGGCTCATGGACTATGCTTGGATAAAATAGTTTACATTCGGTATCAGCGAATAGTTTAGCATAGAAAGTAAAGCCCTAACGTATTTTACCATCAGCGCAGTTTTTCTAGGTCATGCAACTGGAATGTGGGCGGAACGCGGTCTGCTATGCAAGATGGTCAAGGTTTCGCCTTTGGCTCACAAATAGAAACCTTGACGTTGTGAAGATGACGCCCCCTAGCCACGTGTCGCAAAATTCGCAACATCATCGACATCCACGACAGGTAAATAAGTCAATTTATTGACTTTAGTATGTCTGCCTATCATCAAATACAATATGCTTCATATAGATGTAACAATGTCACATACAAGCAAGTTCTTGGAATAATAATAAGACCTAGTGCTAGTGGAGACTAACAGATATATCTCTAATTTTGTACGTTTCGTAGTCTGTGGGCTTCATAAATACATGTATACTTATTATACCTCATGTAAATTCGTAATGTTTTCATTGGTTGACAGCCTGTCACGTGTCACTCTACAAATCGTGATGTTCAGTGATGATGCAGTCATATCTTGCCTTACCGTTGAATAAATGTCATGTACCACGGCAGGGCGCTGAACATGACATTTGCTCCACTGCGACATCTGCTGGTCCAGCCAGGAATAGCCTCCCATTTGTTTCTCAGGGCCAGCGTATCCATGGTGACAGCCCGATTCAGGTCGTCTGCCAGTGCGGATGCTCTGTCGCATCGAAACTGTTTCGACTATGGATGTCGCTGGGGTCGTTTGAAAATTATGACCGATACAGAACTAGAATAAGAGTTACAGTACGTACTAAAAATAAAACATTCGGTATAATAAAACAACTATTGAAAGTTATAGAGTGAGACATCACGATTTGTCAGCTCTCTACAAGTGATGTACAACTCGCACACTCGCGCTGCGCATTCGTTGTGCATCACTTGTCTCGAGCTGACAACTCGTGATGTCCCACTCTATAACATGCAATTATTGTATATTAGCCAACTTTCTTAAGATACCCTGAGCTGTAGAACTTAACAGAATAATAGTTTTATGCATACTAGGCTTATCCCAAACATATTTACTAATGAATTGTGCTCTTAAATTCTGAATAATATAAACAAATTAAGAGAAGCTGGTATTCTTTTTCAGCATCGATATTCATTTTTCACAATTCTAAATATTTGATCAAATCTGGTACTTCAATGCCGACAAGTTTCAATTTTCAAATCATGAGAGGATTTTTGAAGTCTCACTAACGGTTACTTTTAATAAATAATCTTCGAACAAGACTGTTCTTTTAAGTATGTATATAATGGTGATATAGGCGATTATAGTAGCTCATGTCATTCTGCTAAATATATATCTCTTGCACTCATTTTAAAATTTAGCAGGTCAATCTGGTTATGTACTTCATGATGTGAGAAAATTCGATGAATTATGTATGTTATATTTCAAGAAACACATTTGATATCCTCTATTTATCAGTGTAATGAGTTACCTCCCCCTCCAACGAATGAACTTTTCTGGTGATTTAAAATATAATTTGACACGCTGTCACTGGATCATTCTGCAAACAAGCGCTGGATGAGCGCAAAGACCTCCGTCGAGGCAACAGGGTCCGTAGCGTAACACATCACTGAATAACATATGGCCGGATGCCAAGCTCAATTTTGCATTTGTTGGACGTTAGCCTCATCAATGGTAATTAATCTGGGATTGAGGGTTCCTCACTAGCATGTCCAGACAGGGATGTGAAAGTCACATTCCCAGCAAATAATTTTTGTTTGATTTGACGTGCTTGAAATATTGGGGAATGGAATAGAGTATATTGATGGAAAACCTGGAAAAGTGCTTGAGACATTAGGCCCCATCCCACCCCCACCTCCCCCTGAGAGGATCCCCTCACCCAAATCGACACGTTAGCGGCAGAAATGAGACACCGTGTTCCTAGTTGTTGTACCAACTTGCTTGTGATTTTGTGCTATAGGCCCAACACATCAACACTTCATATTTTGTATGTGTACAGTATAGCATCATCACTGATGAGAGAATGCTCTTCAAAACACACCTGATTTTACCGACACTTCGTTCTGATCTGTCTCAACATCATATGATGAGGATTCAATGCGCTCGGTATAATTTTGTATACTGGTGTTACAGGTCACCTTCGCCTTCACCTTACTGTATCAATGACCATGGACTTGTACATGTATCACATTCACATTGAATGGTGATGACTGATGAGAATATTGCCCCTATGGAACAAATGACTGAATTCCACGCAGCAAATAAAAAGTTCATGTTAATCATAAACAACATACAATTAGTAATACTATCAAATAATTATGTTTATACCTTGTCGACATCAATATATTACAGGTAATATCATGACTGAATCATGGTAACATATATTCATGGGTATTTTTGTCTACAATAAACTGAAGAAGACCCATGCTGTTTATTATATTATGTTTTAAAACTTCACTTGCTAATCTCGATTATGTTGCTTATTGTGAAAATAAATAAGTTATGAAATCTAGTATGATTGTTCATTGATCTCAAATTAGAAATATCTTCAGCAGCTAAAGTTAAGTCAATCATAACAATATATAACGCCATGGTATTGTTGTAATATTACCCAGGTATTGATCTTTGAATAAGAATGTAATGAGATACATATACCTGTTCTTTGTGTCATTATGTATGCAGTTCATTCTGTATGTATTTTATACATGTACATGTAGCAGAATTGGAATTAAAATTTGAAATGAAGTCTGTTTCTAGAAGCTAAATCATTTTAGACACACATTCAAGTCCTTACCTGGTCAAGGGAGATAATTTTCACTTTTGATGATGTTTGTGAAGCATGCAGCAGGACTTCAACTTCCAAGGATATTATCCACACAATCCCATTCTACATGATATTTTTGCCATAGCACCGATAAACTAGGTCCCTTCATTTATGTGTTCTAGATCCAGGAGCTATTGGGAGCTGCAGGCTTTGTAAAAGTTAGATCCAATTATTCTCAGTGAAGCAATGAAATCCGGCATGGTTGTTTTAAGTTAGAATTTGGCATCCTTGGAAATGTCTGACCGATTCACACATGTATCACTCGGCAGGTGGTCATTACATGTGTAATGTTTATTTCCTTAGGAATCAACTGATATCCAATGGGGTGGAGGGCGAGCAAATCACTGGCTCTGAACTAGGTCATCAGTTAGTGTGTCCTCGAATAGGAACGATCGATACCCATATGAGCGTGGGTGAGATGGGAAAGCATGTTTACGCCGTTTGCTCTTTGTGATACAACTCCAGCCATAAAGTTAGAAAATGTCATATGTATCTTTTAAAATTATTTCCTCGAATGAAACATAACAATCTACATCGAAGAGATGAATCAAATGATTTGAAACTTAATTTCATTGTGTAACAGTGAGAAGAAAATTAATTGTATAAACATTCCAAGCCTCATTGAACACAAGCCGCACCATATTTGATATGAATATAACGCGCGTACATTAGCTCGCTTGGACGTCGCTTATTTAAATATGGACAGACACGCAAAAATCTCAAAATTTTCAAAAGCCACAAAAATGCCCTCAGCTTGTACAGAGTAAGTAAAAATACTTATGTACAACTTGATGTTTAGAAATGACTGTGTTGAGCGGTTCTATTCCCAACTTCTCTTTTATTCTATGTCATAGAGGACAGGGTTTGGTAGATAATTATGTCTCCCCCAACTATGTTGGGGGGAGACATCTAGTGTTTGTGCTGTCTGTCTGTCTGTCTGGATGGATGTCTGGATGGATGGATGTCCGTCCCCTTGCCTTGTCTGCAAGATATCTTGAGAACTACTGGATGGAATTTCACCAAACTTGGATGGAAGCTTCATTGGGACAGCCCCCCCATTTGATTAGGTGTTGGTGTGTGTGTGTGCATTCGTCCGTGTCCGGTGTCCGTTCGTCCGTCCATCTACTGGTACATGTATATACAGGCCTTGTCTGCAAGATATCTTGAGAACAACTGGATGGAATTTCACCAAACTTGGATGGAAGCTTCATTGGGATAGCCCCGTCATTTGATTAGGTTTTGGTGTGTGTGTGTGCATTCATCCGTGTCCGGTGTCCGTCCGTCCGTCCATCTACTGGTACATGTATATACAGGCCTTGTCTGCAATATATCTTGAGAACTACTGGACGGAATTCCACCAAACTTGGATAGAAGCTTCAGTGGGATAGCCCCCTCATTTGATTAGGTTTTGGTGTGTGGGCGTGCATTCATCCGTGTCCAGTGTCCGTCCGTCCGTCCATCTACTGGTACATGTATATACAGGCCTTGTCTGCAAGATATCTTGAGAACCACTGTGTGGAATTTCACCAAACTTGGATGGAAGCTTAATTGGGATAGCCCCGTCATTTGATTAGGTTTTGATGTGTGTGTGTGTGTGCATTCATGCGTGTCCGGTGTCCGTCCGTCCGTCCATCTACTTGTACATGTATATACAGGCCTTGTCTGCAAAATATCTTGAGAACTACTGGACGGAATTTCACCAAACTTGGATGGAAGCTTCATTGGGATAGCCTCTCATTTGATTAGGTTCTGGTGTGTGTGTGCGTTCATCCGTGTCCATCGTCCGTCCGTCCGTCTGTCCATCTTCATGTGCATGTATATACAGGCCTTGTCTGCAAGATATCTTGAGAACTACTGGACGGAATTCCACCAAACTTGGATAGAAGCTTCAGCGAGATAGCCCCCCCCCATTTGATTAGGTTTTGGTGTGTGGGCGTGCAGTCATGCGTATCCGGTATCCGTCCGTCCGTCCATCTACTGGTACATGTATATACAGGCCTTGTCTGCAAGATATCTTGAGAACAACTGGATGGAATTTCACCAAACTTGGATGGAAGCTTCATTGGGATAGCCCCGTCATTTGATTAGGTTTTGGTGTGTGTGTGTGCATTCATCCGTGCCCGGTGTCCGTCCGTCCGTCCATCTACTTGTACATGTATATACAGACCTTGTCTGCAAGATATCTTGAGAACTACTGGACGGAATTTCACCAAACTTGGACGGAAGCTTCAGTGGGATAGCCTCCTCATTTGATTAGGTTTTGGTGTCTGTGCGTGCATTCATCCGTGTTCGGTGTCTGTCCATCTACTTATACATGTATATACCGGCCTTGTCTGCAAAATATCTTGAGAACTACTGGACGGAATTTCACCAAACTTGGATGGAAGCTTCATTGGGATAGCCTTTCATTTGATTAGGTTTTGGTGTGTGTGTGTGCGTTCATCCGTGTCCATCGTCCGTCCATCTTCATGAACATGCGTATACAGGCCTTGTCTGCAAGATATCTTGAGAACTACTGAACGGAATTTCACCAAAATTGGAAGGTTCATTGGAATAGCCCCCTCATTTGATTAGATTTTGGTTTGTGCGTGCATTTATCCTTGTCCATTGTCCGTCCATCCATTCATCTAATTGTACATGTATATACAGACCTTGTCGGCAAGATATCAGGAGAACTACTTGACACTTATTTCTACATTAATTTTATAGGACTTTCCCTTAAATAATGTGCCCACTCGAGGCAAGGTGGGAGGTTGGGGGAGACGTATGTTTTTGCTTAAAAAAACAACCAGCATAGGCTTCATGCCGGAGCGGCAACCCAAGGGTCAAAGCGGAACCTCTAGTTAAAAACTGTATTAACTCGGCTTCACATTTTAGAGAATGACTTTAATTGAGCCTAAGATGAAAGAGAAATACACTTATAAAAAAATCTATTTAAAAAAATATCTGTATATATGTTTGTATTAATTTCCATAATTTATTGAAAAAAACTATACGTAGACTTCGACCACCGAATATAACACAGGCCAGGCAACTGTGAGAACCAGTGAAAGATACCCATCGAGATGAGCGGATATGCAGATAAACAACAACAACAAAATTGCACTTTGTGCCTCACGAGGCCCTTCTCCATAGAATGCATGCCAGTTATTTTTCAAGACTACAACAACAACAACAGTTTTTGCCTGTATCACAGTCCGAGCTTCCGATTACCCTTCAACCTTACCCAGACGGTGGATAATTTTTGACAGATTGTCTGGCTAGGTTGTTGATCGGATTCACAGATAACGATTGAAGCATGGGAAGATATATTTTTCCAGTCGCTATCTCCCCCCCCCCCCCCCAACTCAAAAAAAAAGAAAAGAAAAAGCCGGGAGAGTTCTTCGGAGTTTTACGTTTTTGACCTCTGACTTTGAATTTGACTTCTCACTTCCGACTCGCATCCTGGTGAATGACACTCGTCCTTTATCTTTTTGCCGATTCAGAGATTCTCGTCGAAGTTTCCAATTATACTATCCGGAATGCGAGTTTTTCTTTCGTGAAAATTTACTTTTTATGAAAGCGCAGGTTTGTCTTCGTCGCATACCGGCCATCTGTACCAGCGCGAAGCTGTAAGTACCGTACACGCGCGAATTTAGTACCCTCGAATTAAGAGACCCGGTGGAAGCACTGCAAAGGATACACACCTTTTGTGACGTAAGCATTCAATTGTGTCCAGAAACTTTTCAAAATTTCGTCGGGAACCATAGCAACCCCTATTGGAAATCACACGAGTCGTGGGTTCCCCATATGACAATTATTTGGCGGGAGATATCACGTTGCGCTCCTAGACCTCCGTCTGATCGACGGAGGTAACAATCTTCGGACGCTGGTGGGTAGTGGAATTATACATATATATTTAGATTTCGAAATACTTTAGTCTATTGCTAAGTTAAATATGGACGTCGATATCCCTGTCGGAAAGTGTTGCCGCCATCTCTCTGTCAAGAGACTAGCTTATGTTGTTGAAGCATTCTTATATGTAGGCAATGAATGTACACCAAATTTTTGGCCCGGTCGTATTGTCTCCTTGCCAAGGCTGCACAATCACTTGTTCCTTCTTAAGGGAGCAGATCACGTTCAGAATATGCTTTCAGTAACAACTTAGGTTAAGATAAGACAAATCGTGAGCTTGTTGGGTCATCATAGATAGAAATATTTTGTAATATGTGTATGCACCATGCATCATTGGATTGGTAGGGACAAGAGCTCGTTATCATGCTTAAAGCTCATTAGACAGATTTTCCAAAGTCGTGTTATCTTTAATTGACAAATCGAAATAGATTTTATATAATTTTTGCGAAATGTGAAATAAAACGGTGATCAACTCATTTATGGCGGTCAAAACAGTTTTTTAATGGCAGCAGTTTATCAGATAATTTGAGTCCGTTCAGCCCTATCCAAGATGTGTAGGGGCGGAAATGGGAAGCTATTCTTGTGTATCATCTCCAAAATTTAGCCCTTATGCTGGAATTTAATTGGCATTCATTTTCGGGTGTACCAAAGGCATAACCTTTAACCGGCATGTAAGAAGCACCCTTTGTCGCCTTACCAATGAATAAGAAATGCCCACCTTTTCGTCCGACATTTTTCACTCTGGACCGTATATGAATAGTTGTAAATGGTCCTGTTGTGGCAGATATCGATATTTTGTTACTTTTATACAATGGATACAATTTGTAATTTGTAGAAAGTTTCGACGGAAAGTGGGCATGTATGGGGCGCCGACATTCCCACGTGAAATTACATAAACCCTCAGAAGACTCCAGTCCGGCCACTGGTTTTCTCTGGACTTAAAATGGAAAACACAACATGAATTTCTCATGATATATTTTTTACTATATAAGCATCTTGAAGCAGCTACAACATTTGTGAACTTTACCGATGGCAGTACACAGCCAGAAAAACGGTGTTGGCCCAACACCATTTTTTAGTGTTGAGGCAAGTTCAACACCAATAAGTGGTGCTGAGAAACGGTGTTGACATAATTCAACACCAAAATGTGGTGTTGAGGCCAGTTCAACACCAAAAAACGGTGTTGAGAAAATGGTGTTGACCCAATCCAACACTGAAAAATGGTGTCGAGACCAGTTGAACACCAAAAAAACGGTGTTGAAAGAATGGTGTTGAAAATGTAACACTGAAAAATGGTGTTAGACCAGTTCAACATCAAAAAACAGTGTTAAGAAAAGGGGGTGTTTCGACACCAGTTTAACGCCAAAAACGGTGTTAAGAGAATGGTGTTAAAATTCCAACATTGAAAAAAAACAAGGGTTATGTGGAACCCGGCAGGCTCGCTGTTTTGGTTTACGCCAATAAGAATGTTACCAACTACAAATTGATATTTGAATTTACTTCAATTTCAAAATTTAAGAAAAATGCAATTTGAATTGCCAGCCCTTATAAAAAAATACCATGGTTTACAAGAATGGCTTAGAAACCGGCAAAGTTAAACAAATGATATTTACCAAATGTACTGATTGTAATTTGTATAAGCATGCCAATAGCGCCACGTGGTGCGAGGCAGGAGAGAAATGTTGACCTCTGAACAGTTATATATTCGGTACTCTGAACGCTTGGCCTAGAACAAAAGACATTCTTATTTTCCTGGCTGGAATCAGTGAGGCTTATAACATGTCTAATTGTGATCTCTGCATTAATTATGGGGATTATAAACAAGGAAAGAGTCTCCCCGTAGTTCCCGGAAATAGGAAGTTCAACTCCGCAAACTTTGACCCTGCAGAGCTACGGTGTTGGCCTTGCTTCGATGAGAAGACGTCTCACGAATAGACTGGCTGCCGACTTAGCATGCTGTGCATGCGGTTCAGTACCGCATGACAAAATTGCGTTTTGAAAGACAAGATTTTTGTAGCTGTCAATATATAGTCAAAATATAGTTTTGAATATCCCTAAAATATGCGGCAAAACTAGCTGCCTGGCGAATAGAAAAGGGAAATGTGCGGATAGCTGACAGTCAACATGTGCTTCAAAGCTTTATACGATTTTTCCTACATTTGAAGCGAATTCAGTAGTTCAAGTTGCCGAATAAATCCTTCGTCGGATTTCGACTTGTCAGACAAGAACAACACGTACACTAGTCAGGCTGACATTACGTCGCCGGGAAAGCCGATATATAGATTGATTTTTTTACGTCTTATTTTTTCGAATAGGCTGTTTTTCCATGCACTGAATATGTCCTCTAATGTTCGAACATTCAAATCTAATAAAGCTTCGTATGAAATTCCCTATCTTATTTTGTGTTTATCTGCGGTGATCAGTCAGGCTATTCGCCTCTTTCTCATGTGTCGATCACATGACCTGCTGGGTGAGTTCCGGTCGTTTGACGTCGTAAGATTTGCATGGAGCATGCTAGTTTTTCGTTGACAGCGTCTGTTCCATATGAGTGAAAATTATACAACTTGTCTTGCTTGAAAGCTATAGTGCACTTCTGAAATATTATCTACCGGAATCAAACTGCAAAAATAATTCTCATTGACTTCAATGTTATTTTCGCGATCGTCAAATCTCCCGCAGGTTACCTCCCATAAGATAAGATAAGATAATTCTTTATTGTACAAGCGTCAATGACTGATAAAGTACAAAATTCACATAACTATAACAACAGGTCAATTAATTCTAAACTTACCGATGGCCGGAACTCACCCAAAATGTACCACGTGACTGCACTTGTGCATCTCCCGAATTGTTGCTATACTTCGTTGATTTCCGTTTTTTCCCGAATGGCTGATCGATTCCGTCAAGTGTGAGATCGAAAACGAGGCTTGTCATTACAACACTCACAATCATGGCGGCAGATCTGCGAACTGTAGTGGGACTAGTTACTCCATGCAGTTCTCTATCGAACGACAGAATGGGGATTATTGTTCGCGGAGTGAGATTCTAGCATTAATTTAGGGTTCCTAACTCAGCAAATTGTTGACACTCGTTGCTCGAGTCTCCCGTTGAGCAGCACAGTGAGTCCAAGGTTGAAGAACCCAAGATTAGCAACAACAACAACAACGACAGAGACGTCTCAAAGCCCCCATGAAGTCATTCAATAATGAAGTCGAGGCTTGCTTCGTTCTTTTCACCTTGTAATTATCACTTTTAAAAGTTGAAAAGTCCAACCACCTCCATAAAAGACACTGGTTGGACAATTTCGACATCAAGTATCTCGATAACCGTCCACGAATAAGTTGACTGAACTATGCCACCATGGCATGCAAGCTAGCTGTCTACGAATTTTTCAACGAGGATAATATTATCAGTAGATCGCGGGATGAGCTCAACAATGATTCCTGGCACTTCGAATTCATATGCGAGTTGAAATGGCCACAGCGCAATACGATAGTTGTTCCAGCCAAAGTTTTGAGATTCAGTGGTAAGTACTGTAATAAATAAAATTATGTCATTCCGAGTGTTATTTATGTTAAATGTATCACTTGATATCTCATTTTTGTTTACCACTTTTTGGGACGGCAATGTTATAAGTGCTATCTTAGATAGCTCCGGTTCAACATTTAACATGGCTGGTATAGAATTCAGCCCCCCCCTCCCCCCTTTTCAAATGTGCTCCACGGCTCCTGTAACCAATTCGATTCATAGCATGAATAAGAGGGGGATCACATTAAGCATGTTATTAAGATTAAGTTATGTGATACATGTATTTCACTATTTCAGACAAGCGTCCCGAGCTGAAGTCCATACTGGACAGACTTCTGGATGGAGAGGATATATCTTTTGGGACCGCAATGTTATGAGTCCTATCTTAGATAGCTCCGGTTCGACATTTAACATGGCTGGTATAGAATTCAGCCCCCCCTTTTCAAATTAAGCATGTTGTTAAGATTAAGTTATGTGATATTTCACTATTTCAGACAAGCGTCCCGAGCTGAAGTCCATACTGGACAGACTTCTGGATGGAGAGGATCTATCCGACATTACGAAATCCTTGGTAGTCTGGGAAGAGAACAGAGAGGCAAACGAACGATATCCACAAGACAATCCTCCAGTTCCGAAGATGAGGTAATTCTATATCAAGTATCAGCTCAAATCAAGTTAAGCTATATGTAGTAAGCAGTGCCACCAAACGAAGTCTACAATTAAATTTGGCTGAGGGTCGCTGTTTGCGAAACCGCAAAAACATTGCGAAACTGATCAAAGCACCAACGTGCTGAAAATTCTGCACATATTTGTTTTTGATGACTGCAACAATCTGTTGTATCCACAAAGTTAATGAGTAACTTCCGCATAATTATAGATATATAACTTTCCTTCAATGGATGTGTATTCGCCACCACACACCGCAGAAGAATTTCGATTGCGGAACTGGATAACTATCTGTATGTTTGATTTTCAGGGGCCGCGGAGCTGGGGGGGGGGGGGGGGGTGTCAGTCCAACATTTAACTTGACCGGTATAGAGTTTAGCGAATATGTGTCAAGTTTGCAATATCTTTTAGATCAAATATATTTATTGTTTACAGATCAATAGCACAATCATACAATATTATACATATATGATCCCAATGAGGTAAATATGTTTTATGTACTAGAGAAAAACAATATTTGCCGAGGCCAAGGGTTCAAGGGTTCCCACACAAGAGGAAGTAACTCAAATTGTATATTGAGTAGATCACCTCCCTTGTCGTATCATGGTCGTGAGTAATATAAATCTCTAGTTTTCAACTCTTCCAATACAAAGGGAAGTAACTATAGCGTTTACTCTCATTAATCATACTCATGTCCTGGTTTCATTTAGAATATTTGTTTGGGGGCCTTTTGGGACATTTTCTTTGAAAAGAAGTGAAGCCAAATTACTCAAAATGTAGTGTATTTGAAAGAACTTGGAATATTTCAAAAGGAATAAAGAATTAATAATTTATTTTTTGTGAAAGGCCTACATGGATTCCTGTTTTTGTTTGACTTTATCCTTCTTGTCGACCAAAACTGAAATACAACCATCACCACTTCCTGCCTCATACATATTAGGTTTACAGATTCCTTTTCTTTTCCAGAGGTAATCCAGCAGTACCATCCCAGCAAGACGACATCTGATATCCATTACTACATGAGGGAGAAACTGAACAACTCGGCGAAGAATTTCATCAGGAAACAGAAAAAAACTCAACAGTAGATATGTGATATGATACGGCTTATTATAGCATTAGACACACCGGTTCTCGTCAGATCACCAAAGTTAAGCAACGTTAAGCTCGGTCAATACTTGGATGGGTGACCGGGCACTATACTGGCTGGGCTGATCAATGTCCAGGGTAATAGGAACTGTGAGCACTCTCGCGTTCTGGCACATGTAGGCACCGTCATGATATGACTGAAACAAGGTTGAAAACGACGTTAAACCCTACTTCTTTATCTACACCTGGTTAACATACTAGTATACGGAACCAAATTGACAGCTGTATGCTATGTTTGCATGAGGTCTTATTAAACTTTTATAAATCACTTCAACTGCTTTAGTTTCTTGAGCATTCAGTCTCTTCAACTCATCTAATGTGAACGCGAATTTATTCCAGTACAATACCAGATTAATACCATGGTACAAACCACTATGTTTTTGGTCATTTTTATCATCGTTTTACCATGGTGTATGCAGTTTATCACAGTACATGTACCATGTAAAGCCATTGAACCTGTAAAGCCATGGTACATGTACTGTGGCAATAGCACGGTACCATGGTAGAGCCATACTACATGTAGCATGGTAAAACCATGGTTCTATGGAAAAACTATGGTACATGTACCATGGTATAACCATGGTTCTGTGGTTGAACTAGGGTACTAGTGTTCGGTTTGTTCTTTTCTGTGCAAGAGAAAGTAAGCTTGCTCAACAATGAAACTTTGCACAGTAGCTAAATTTTCACACTGCATTGAATGCCCTTCATCTGTCCATACTGGAGATTTATATTGGTCATGTGAAAGGGATGGCAAGTTCACACTAAGCCGATGGGATCAAGTGTGGCCGTGGCCTCTAGTTATACATGAGTGTCATAATGTCATACAATGAAATATTACAGATTGTGTTTTATAATATATGTTCTTTATCTATCAATCTTGTTTTGGTTTTTCATTCACCTCAATTGATACACCCTTTTCATTTGCTGATCGATCAGTTTTCATGCGGACAACACCAAATAACAGCGTTAACTAACACCAATAAATGGTTCTGCAGATGATGGTTCAACACCAATTAACAGTGTTAACTAACACCAATAAATGGTGTTGAAGCTGGCTCAACACCCTTTTTTAGTGTTGACTGACAAGTGCTGATGCTGGCTCAACACCAATTAACAGTGTTAACTAACACCAGCTCAACACCAATTAACAGTGTTAACTAACACCAATAAATGGTGTTGAAGCTGGCTCAACACCATTTTTCAGTGTTGACTGACAAGTGCTGATGCTGGCTCAACACCAATTAACAGTGTTAACTAACACCAATAAATGGTGTTGAAATGGGCTCAACATCATTTTTTAGTGTTGACTGACGAGTGCGGATGCTGACTCAACACCGAATAACGGTGTTAACTAACACCAAATAACGGTGTTAACTAACACCAATAAATGGTGTTGGGGCAATATGGTGTAGGCCCTAACTCAACACTGTTTTTTGGTGTTGAAGTCAACACCAATTTTTAGTGTTAATTAACACCATTTTTCTGACTGTGTAGGACAGTATGATAGAAAAAACTGTGATTTGAAATCGCCAAACATTCTCTTTTATACTGTCCTGTATGAATGTGGGTGCATGCCAGACCCATCAAATTCTCGGTACAATTATGACAACTCGGATCGCCGTCTCAAAACTAAAACATCCTAATCAGACTTGAGATTCACAAAGTACAAATTCAGTGCAGTTATACAACCTTCCAATATTAAACCATATAGTCTGATGTTATATAACTGTTTATCACAAATAGCTATGTACATAGATGTTTTACAATACCTGACCTATAAGGTCATGAAATGAAATATCGGAAATAGCTTTGTCAAAACCAGCAGCACTGGAAATTAAAACACATCATAATGTATATATGTATGTACTGCGACATTTAAAACTCTAGTCTTCTAGTTTGCATGCACAAATTACTGGAAATTAGTATGGTGGCTAAAAAGTCTACATTTACGTGAAAGTATGGTGGCTAAGAAATCAATATTTCACAAATTGTTAGAAATTTCAGCCGGTTCTGAATAATTACAGAAAACTCCATGTTGTAGCTCCATAGGTGAATGGGAGATAAACGTGATCTACTCCCTTAAGTTACTGTCTTTGTCAAATATCGCACTAAGATGGAGAAATATCAGGTTTTGGGATATCATATTTAATAACGTAAAATCGCGGGAGTATGAGACAATGCGATCATTTCTTTATTCGAGACCTTAGTATGTCCAAATATAAACAAAATAAGCACGATTTTCACTATTATCACGTATAATTTCTTTCTGGAGTAAGATAGCTGTCTGAACAAAACCTCTGACTTTCTACCTTGCGGGAATTATGCTTATTATACTCACAACAGTTTCCATCGTAACTAACAATAAACAGTCGATACTTTAATACTCTAACTTCCTTTCATGAGCAGATGAGAAGCAAACATATATACATGCAGTAATTTAGTGGAATGTGGCCAAAAAATAACCGAATAAAATAAATCCCCAGATGATATTCTTAACTTTGAGGCGTTTGTACAAAGCAACACACCAGATTATTGAAAGATATAATACAAGTTTCTTGCCACGGAAAATATACGGTTTTCGGTAATTAATCCGTTTAAGTCCCAGATAAATCTATTTCAATATTCAGGGTAAAATCTCTGGAAACTTAGTATTTAGACTTAAATGTTTGTTAGATTTTAAGAGACATTGAATAATTATTTTTATTTTTTTTAGATACTCGTGGTCACACACATTTTGGATCACTAGCTGGAGGTCTGATTCTTTGCTGATCCGCACGCATCACCAGATAGTGTGTTATAATAGGGGCCAGAATTCCATTCCGCATGGTCTAAAAAACACATGAAACACTTCAATATGCCTGAATTTCGTTATTTTTTCTCATTAAGATATGAATGATATGTACATGTTCGGATTGTATGGGATATTCGGTTTAATCTGGGACAAAGTATTTACCTTTACATGTACAATCTGCTAAATACGTAACACTTATAAGTGTGGCACGCAGGTGATACTTTGTTATTCAGTGCAAAACTGTGCTATTATTTTAATTATTTGCAGCTTTAAAAATATTTGAAAAAAACCCTCACGCCTCGCTAATCTATACTAGAGTGTGAGAATCACACGCCACGTTGATCAAAAAACATTCTGTCTAATCAGAATGACTGAAGAAAGAAAACGTAAAGTGTATATCTTTAGCAAATCAAATATATCTAAATCAGCACTTTTATTTTTCTGTGAGAAGTCGTTGGAAATTGATAAATCATTCTTGATACCGAGCCCCACAAAAGGGAAAACGGGCTTCAAACTATACCCTTTGATTCCAGGCTAAACTTGGAGACCAAATTATGTCAATTTCTCGGTACAGAAAGAGAACGTGAACAATTAATTTCTTAGCACACGTGTCAACTAACCATCATATTAGATCCGCCGCCCATATTAGATTAGATTTGTTAAATATATTCCTGTGTTTTCGTACGTATGTATTGCCAATTTCTTAGTTTTTCAGTTATATATTTCTTCTACCCAACGTACTATGTATTCTCGATTTCTTAGAGTTTCAGTTATATATATATTATTTTGCTCATTTTTTCACCAAGCGTTTGTCCTGCTCGTAGTTTTCTTTCGACATCTCTGGGATATCACAAGCTTACTTCCTATCGATTGTTAATTTCACTGTATATTACGAAAATACAACTAAATATCCGTGATACAACGAAACAAGATAAAGTATTCTCATTGAAGAAGGCACGTGTTTGCTAATATTCAATCGGATAGTTGTGAATATCGAAGAACATGTTTGTATGTGTGTTTCTCTGGATCGACAAATAATTGAGTGCTGACATTCCGTGACTTCGTAGTTTATCATATTATGGGGCATTTTAAGCCTATTTGCATACCCACTGAGCAGAGGAGCAGGCGTAAATTCCAAGCGGGTAAAAAATTTATTTTATGTCACCTCAGATAATGATGATGATTACTTACTAATCTATCATGTAGCTTCTACGAAGAAAACACAACACTGTGACATCATCAAAGCGGCTATCTTGGATTTTTTTTTCTGGTAGAGCTTTGACCAAAAGCAATAATGTAGTTTCAGCCCCATAGCTCAAGGTGTAATACAAATATTTAGGGGGGCGCGGAATCCCCGCCCCCCCCCCCCCCACCCAGGCCTTGACAAGTTCCAAGAAACCCAGTCCAGATATGGGTAACAGAACCGTGTAGTTCTTTCAGCGAATCAAATTGATTTTTAAATATTTCGTTTGACGATTCGTGAAGCTCCGGAGGATTACCTGTTTCAATGAGGTTTGGTTGGCAACCTACCTGTATTGGAATTCGAATAGTGTACCATCTCAGATTAACTATCGTTAATCTATGCAAATTCCCGGGGAGGTCTGTGTGATTGAAAAGCATTTTCCCCCCGAGAAAGTGACGCTGGTAAGCATTTCGATTTAAAAAACTGTTTCGATCACATCATAGCTATTTAACGTCACTTTGTATGTTGGCTTTCTGCCTCGCCTTGTTGGCGTAAAATGCCACGATAAGTTTGTCTCAAGATTTGGTAGCGTATAAATCAAGAAATGATCTCCTTCTGTCGCAAAAGCAGCGTCAAGTTGCTTTAGCAGGATAGTAAGAACACCCCTTGACATAAATAAACGGCCAGGCTGCTGAGATGTGTTTCATGTGCTCAGATTGTTTGCGCTCGATCAGCGTTAGTAGTATGCAAGGTGAAAAAATAATGCACGTGTACGTCAGAGTCGCATATTGGGGGATTCTTTACATCCATTACATGTATGTAAAAACCATAACCCATCATCCAATGTCCTTAGATTTCAAGTCCATGAATCAATTGTGGGAGGCGATGGATCGTGTATTTGCGTCGAGGAGTGTTTATACGACATATTTGAAGCGATTGGAAACTGCTTTTCCTGAATAAATGACCATAGCCCTATTTCCTTGTGAGTAGCATACTAGTATGACGTTTTACGCCAATAAGTGACGTTAGACGTCAAAAAGCAACATGCTAACGAATATCGACTGGTTGCAAGCATATTTCAAATCGAAAAGGTCTTCATCAATAGTTTTTTGGAAAAAAAGTTTTTGATTCGCATTGACGTTCCCAGGAATTCGCATACATATATCCCACCGGGTTGTCACGATATTTCGACATGTGGCATTTCGTCACGCGACATTTGGACAAGCAACATCTCAGCACGCGACATTTCGGCACAAAGTGGTCGGTACGACATTTCGGCAAATTTATTTTACAGGACAAAATATGACTAAAGATAACGATTTTCACTTCTTCATATGGACAGGCTGTAAAACAACCAAGATGTAAAATTTGATTGTCAAGATGTCAGATTGACAACTTGTGTCAAAGCTTTAGAAAAGACAATTACATATGCTTTTACATGATAAGTATGAATATTCGTTACATATATTAGAAATAAATTAAAAGTTTAACCCCTCTCAAAAAAGAGCATATACATGTACATTTGTGTTGGTCTTATTGATGCGGAATTTACTGAAATAACTTCAATATGGCACTGTGAAATCTTCCATATCTGTCTGTACATTGTGTATATGTATCTGAAAACAAGTAATATATTTTTGCGCAATTATAACAGGTCATTTAAAGCTAACTGCAAATGTGGAAAAATTAAGTTGACAAAATGTCGCGTGCCGAAATGTGGTACTCCCAACTTTGTGCCGAAATGTCGCATGCCGATATTTCCAAGCGTATATCGGTCGATAGATACATATTTCTACACAATATTTTCACTTTAGATTCATACCATAATTATTCTCATAATGCAAACAATTTTAAGAGCTCAAGTCCAGTTCTGACCTATAGGGAAAACACCTATCATCTGGCTATCATCCTGTAGTTTCTATCCCAATTTACATGGATGTATGAGGAGATTACCTGAAGTGTGAAGGGATTGTCTGTACGTTAGCTCACTGCAATCCAACTCGACTATGCGATTATTATTACATAAACCTGTAATATAGGCATACACGCTTCTACTTCGTGATTTAGGTATAGCAATATAGGTTTACCATCGAAAAATCCGCAATTAGTAATAAATGTAGATCCCAGCTCTCGGATCTAGCGGCGTACGACGACAGCATGGGCTATGTGCCATATATCACTCTGCCTCACGATTCTCTCGCGCTTTGAATGAAAAGCGATTCCGACTCACGATCAAGAACGGAAAGTGTACGTGTAAACAATTCAAAAACAGTATCACGAGAGAATGTTTTTCTCCTAAAACAATACATCGTTTTTTTCTCATTTTTTTCTTTCTCGATATCCTCGCGACTGATTCACGACTGATCGATTTTCAATCGAAAACATCGAAGAAAATCTCGATTGCAGGAAAAACAATTAATACGATCGCTCTCTTACGAAATAGGTCTTTCGATTATTGACGAGGAAATTCCTTTATGGACGACGGCTGAATATTGAATATCGGATCTGCCGGACGCTTGGTTAATCGCGTTTCCATTTGAATAAATTGATCTTGCAAACTTCTTTCGAGATCCCTTATGAAACCTTTTCCTGTTGCTAATGCTAAAACCTGCAATTTATAAGATATTTCGTATTTGGTTAAACCAGCGGTTTTGACTTTCGAATGTTGTCCGTGTTACTCTATACGAAAGAATACATAGTGTCATGCTATTTCATTCAATCAACTTCAGCTAATATGATATCATATGGATTTGTGGTTTTAAACTTGGTTACATCCCTAATTCGCCATAAACCATAAAGTTATACCCTTTCACACCTAAAGTAATCTTGGCGAACTGTCGTTCAACTTTCAAAATCTCCAATCTGCACAGCCGTATAAATATTGGCTGGATAAGCTTTTAAAATAACTCTAAGTTTCCTTCTAATTGAGGGCAAGGGTCTGGAAGATTGACAGGTTTTTATATTGTTCTGGAGAGAAACTCAGTGATTGTTAAGGATAACAAACTAACAAACAACAAATTTCGTTTACAATTTTCAGAAGTTGAAAATTGGAGCTAAATAGATTAAATGAAGGAGGGCGTTGAAAAAAATTCAACTGAATATAGTGCGTTGGGTCTGTCAAAAAGTGAAAAAGAAATAGTCTTACTATGCGGCTAGTGTAACAGTCCAAACAGATAATTATCAGTTTAGATTCGAGATTATGCAGGAGTATATTGAATACAAAATAATAAACTTTTTTTTAAATAAATTTTTAACATTAATAATTAACATTATGTTGACAGAGATACACACAATTCTGAGAGGTATACTCCATATGCATGTTTTTAATGCACAAGCTTAAGTTATATGAAGATGTTACCAAGGTGATGAAATAATATCAAACAGGGAATCGTTCCCTTTAAATATAAGTTTCTATACCGTACAACGTTCGTGGTTTTGCATACATAAATGCTGTTTACATACATCTTTGTTGCATTGAAGGACTCGAATAGATCGGTTCCTTTAATCATCGTGATTTACATAAAATAATATATAAATATATTTAGTAACAAAGACGCGCATTACGATGTTAAAAAATGCCAAATATCAAAAATCCACCGATGAAATATGCGAACGCACAGCACTGTAGCAAATATTTTTAATGGGGTATTTACGCGTAATATCTTTAACCCACGCCTGTGTGTATGCTCGTATATCGTGATCTTTCATCCATGCTTTACACGATCTGCCTATATTGGGATAAAATATTCCTAGTTACCGGAATACTGTGTTAACCCTACCTGGCCTGGGGGTTGGGGGTGGGGGGGGGCACTTTTCGACCCCCTCCCCTTGGTTTTTTGCTCCTATCTCCGGAACGACAAAAAATTGTAGATTATCATATTGGGGTCATTTCGACCCTATTTGCATGACCCCCTGAGCAGAGGATCATGAGAAAATTCAACATGGCGGCCATGTTGGGTACCAGAAAAGTTATGTTTTCGTCAGATTTCTTCAAATGTTTTGCTTTTCTGCATGGGAAAGTGGATAAAACCTATTTCATTCCATATCAGATTAATATTTACTAATTTGATTAAAAATTTGAAAATTCTGACCGAAAAATAGTCCAAAAACATGCTCTTGTTGAAAATGACGTCATCATGACGGCGATCTTGGACTTTTTTTATTTTCTTGTAGAGCTTGACCCAAAGATATAGTGTGGTAAGTTACAGCCCTCTCGCCTCGGCGATAGGGAACATATATAGTGGGCACTTTCCGATCCCCCCCCCCAAGGCTGCGGTATACCCCAAATCGCCCAGGCCAGATAGGGTTAAAATACTCAACGATTTATCTTTCCTGATGACGCAGAAGATAATTGTGACACTGTTATTGGATGATTCTGCAAATTGTCCTGGGCTCTCGGTAATTGGTAGTATTATACATTGTATTTACTCATAAAATACTACCACGTCGTTAAGTTTGAAGCAGCAATAAATTGATGAGATTTTTCACAACAGATAGGTATTTGTGATTGACGTCAGTACATTAGATAAAACATAGGAAAACTGTTAGTGTATATCGATCACAGGTGACACTCTGTAATTTTCAGCATATCAAGTTGTGATATGCGGTTTAGCTATCTGTTTCAATCATATAATGTTGATTTTACGCCACTATATATCTGGGTTGTGAAATCCCGAAATTGTCAAGCAAACGGCCAGTAACTCGATTCGTGAGTTGTACCCATTTCCTTTTGATGACAATATATTATTGTCTAGTTCATTTGAGTCTGCTCCGCAGGACAATGGCATGGGCGAACGGACTGATTTTATTTTCATTTTTTATTTTTACTATATGAACGGCTTGTCTGTAATACTCAAACAATTCAATCGAAGGCGATGTTTATGCTTTCCCTCCAGTTCTGAATTGGTGACTAGCTGATGATGCCTCCTGAATGTTGGATAACTACGGTCAATTAAGGTACCACGTCGCGGAGATATATTTCATTCATGATGCATATCTCTGATTGATGAAATTGGGTGTTCTTGGAATGATAGCTGTGAACAACGAGCAATATAAATCAGCCCAACATATAAGGTGTATACACTGAAATTTTATCGTTGTTCGCTCAAACAGCCACTGACAAACCATTAGCTCAATTCAACTAAAATGTCCTCTATTAAAGTTTTCCTTAAAATTCTCATTTAATATTTCACAATAATAAAGTAATCAAAATCAAGGGTTGAACTGGATTTGTATTCAATTCGAAATATTTTAAAATTTCAAAACATCATGCAATTATTCCAATTGTAATAAATTCAGATCAAGATTCTGAGAATTTGCAGGGTTATGTATACATTAAATTGCATTTGGTTGATATCCTTTTACTATGAAAAACATTTTATTTTATTTTACATTAGTTAGAAAATCTACAGGTTTGCCACTTGGACATATAGGATGCGCATGATTCGAGCCAATCTTATATGATCATATACATGTAGGGTTGCTTTGGTAAGGACAGGTCTATATCCACAGGGAAAGGAATGTACAATATATATCTTGATACATATTTTCGGGTTTTCTTATATGCGAGTGATTGTTGCATCGTTTCTATGACATTCTGTCGTCAGATTCGACATCCAGAGTACATTCGTCCTCCACAAAAAAAATACATGGGTTCCTGGTCATCGGAATGTAGCAAAAAGAGACTTATTGCCCATTTATTTTCCAATAGTAAGAATCTGGCATGGCAATGCTTTCAACAAACGCTAAACTGTCTAGAATGCAAGAACAGCTAAGAAACCATGCAAATAAATCTTTAAAATATATATTTTCCGCAATTTTCGGTCAGTGCTTATATTTAAAGCTCTAAGTTAGGCAAAAAATACCCGTGGTTCGCGTTGGATAATGGGAAGGAAGCATAGGGGATTTTTACTATTATCACACGACCGGCATTCGATAGATTTTCGCGTCATAAACTAAAATACCTTAATTATACGTTTGAGAGTTAACACTAATTTCAAGCCGGCATTTAAATTAAAGAAAGAATTAAGCGGTCAACAGATGAATCTGCGTCTTATTGTCTCTGTCTTCTATTCCCCTATATGTATGTTTTAAATACAAGAGCTACAGATTCAGTCTACTCATATATACGTGCATGTTGAGCTGCTGTGTTTCAGGATTTGTGTATATATTCATCCATAATAAACGAAAACATGATTTTTCTAGACACCTGCACTTTTCTTTACCCTGTGACAGCCAGATTTCATTGAAAATACATGATTCCGTACTGCTACGTATATGTATGTATCGGAATAAAATGAATTCATGGTGTTACCTTATGTTCTACAGCCCAATCACATAGTAAAAGTTCACTGGAGAAGCAAAAGCTATATTGTCGACTTTAGAAATAATTGGGTTCACTAAAAACATATGTCATATTCTCAGGTTCACTCTCATTCTTTCGAGCGATTAAAAGTGGAACTTCAACTCATCCCACCATCTTGAATATTCTACAATTATATCAACAGATCGATGTTGTGTTTTGTTGATTGCCAGTCACGTTGGCATCAAAGGTAATACTGAGACTGAAGAAATGGCTATGGCAGCCCTAGACAATAAGGCTGATCCTGTTGGAATCCCATATAGCGATTTCAGACTCTCTATCTGTACTTATCTTTATGGGATGTTTTAATCTTTATGAGATGGTGTAAGTAATAACAAACTTCAGGAGTTCAAAAAAATGCAGCCTTTACTCCTCTGAACAACCCGAAACGTTTCAATCAAACCTTGATCAGGCGATCTAGAATCGGCCACACACGATTAACTCGCGAACATTTGCTAAAACAGAACCAGTCCCAATGTGTATTCCATGCCACGAAGATCTCACAGTGAAACATAATCGTATCGACTGTATAGATTTTAAGATTGTAAGAGATTCTTTTTAGGGATTCTTTTTAGTCGGGTGAAAGTAGAATGTATCTTGGGTTATTTGAGAGAAATCGTTTGGTTGTATAAGCTTTAATGTGTGTATGTGTTAATGTGTTGGATTACTAAGTTATTGACTTGAATACTTAAAATTTTGTTTGATCGTCGGTATATAGCTGAAGTAATGCTGAACGCGACGTTAAACCTTGATTCGCTCTCTCTGTCTCATGGGGCTCCACATTCGTAATGACAGATTACTATTAGGGAAATTTGTCGAAAATGACCGTAATATCAGATTTGTCTATGTTCAGTTTGTCTAACTACGAATTTAATAAAGATTGGGCACATTCATAGCACAACATCTGAAAGTCAGTTTTGCTCTAATTCAGTCGGAATGTGCCCTGAGCCATTCAGGATGTACGATTTTCAGTATTAAGATGGCCCATCATAGAAGCCCTTTGAAAACCAGGAAGGCTATAATATACATGTAAACTATTTGACAGTAATTCTGCTATTTAGTTAACTATAAACGTTCAATCACAATTATATCGACATCTATATCTAAATAGGCGTTGCCATTTGAATATAAATTTGATTTCGGAAGTCGTCACAGTGAGGTTGAAACTTCTGCTTCAACTGCTTGAATATGCTCTCATTGTTAGCAAAGCACAAACATCAGTTCTTATCTGATTTTCACGTTAGGATATTTCACGCTATTTTTTAAAAACGCGTTGAATGTATGTGGATATTGAAAAACACAAAATGTCTTAGGGAAGAACTTGATGCTAAAGGTCACCTACCCTACAGACCTGTATCCACATGGGATTTCTCGACTCTCTATACTACATTCTCTCATCAGGACCTTATTGTCCGTCTAAGTTCATTAATAGTATCTGTGTTCAAGAAAACTGATCGTAGATATATTAATATGTCGGAAGCAATAAAGCATTCTTTAGCTCTACTACATACAAGATATATCATTCATGGGATGTTTCTTTGTTGATAGAGTTGCTTGAATTTCTCATTAAAAATATCTATGTGAAATTTGGCAACACAATATATCAACAGAATATAGGTATTCCAATGGGTACAAATTGTGCACCCTGTTGGCTGACCTATATCTGTTCTCTTATGAACATGACTATATGCAGGCGCTTTCAAAAACCGATCCATCCAAAGCCCGTTCCTTCTCATTTACCAAACGTAAGATAGACGATCTTCTCGCTGTGTATAATCGCTATATAAATGACGCAGTGAAGGATATATATATATATATCCACCTTCACTGGATTTGAAGGAAACTACAGATAGCCCTACAGGTACATCATATGTATATCTATATCTTCACAAGAGTGAAGCGGCCTTCTCTCTCGTCGACTTTATGACAAAAGAGATGATCACAATTTTGACATCGGAAACTATCCCTTTCTGGACAGTAATATTCCAGTGAGACTTGCATGTGGCGTATACATATCTCGCCTAGTATCATTGGCTAGTATGTTAAATGTGACGACTTCAATCAACGTCACAAAACATTGTTACGGAAACTTATAACACAGGGCTATACCAACAAGCGCCTCCACTCAAAATTTCTCAAATTTGTCGATACATATCGCATGCTTATAGCAGAGCGTAGCGTGCATGACCTATGGCGTTACGTTTCGTAACGTGTCTCTAATACCGAACGTCACGGTTAGCTAGCGCTTCAGTGACAGCGGTACAAAACGGCCCCGACAGAGTTTTAGGGGGGTCAGATTTGACACCAGCTTATGCTGGCAACATGGCAGATGTAGAATTCGAGAAATTTACGGTGGACGAACTAAAAAAGTACTTGCATGCCAGAGGAGTGACTACTTCTGACTACAGAAAAGCTGACTTGGTTCGCTTATCGAAAGAGGCGTTCGAACTCAATCTACCTGTCATCCAGACACCCGATGATTTCGTGGCAAAGAGTACAGAGAGGCGCACCGTAACTTCAGGAGGAAGGAAAGTTGTTATTCCCTACCCAACTGACGATCGGTGGTCAAACGATCTCCGGCAAATGCCCCCTGTGGATTTACCAGACATATTTCTTTATTTGATGACAACATGTGGCTGGGATAATGAGAGATTGAAGCGTTACCGAGACGATGATGGATACAAACTATTCAAAGACTCGCACGTGGATAATGTTCGCATCAACAAAGTGTCGTGTATTCCGGGCTATGTGTTTATGAAGTGCACCTGTGTACCGGAGACCAGGCAGAATGATCGAGAGTACAGTGTCTGGGTTTTGCAAGAAACAGTGGGACCAGTTGTTTTTAGAAGAGTACGGTTGCACTTTAGTATGAGAAGGTCCTATACAAGTTAAATATTATCAATAATTTTAATATTTCATTTTCACCAGCCGAATTTTTACTTAAAGTTGAATCTCCCCATTCATGAAAATATAGTATTTGTTTGATTCGCAGGCTGAAAATGAACAGATGAAATGCACATCACTTTCTCATACCAAACAGCCAAACTGCAAGTTACTAGACCGAAATTAAAAGGTGGTTCGTTTGTGGTAATGCTACCTACCCTTCAAAAAGGCCCCTTCCCCAAACTTTTTATTAGCATTTCTGAGAAGAAAAAAAATATTGGTGGGTTTATACAAATTTAAATCTTTTACATAACCAGAATAAAAAATAATAGCTATCAGCGAGTCAACATGTATACTACAAAATTTATTTGGATATTTTCTGAGCCACATGGACATGTGACAAGAGAGTTGGGGGTGCGGGGCAGAGGGAGAGTGAAGATATCCGATACCCTATATATAGCGGTACCATAGTGGTATAGGATATAGCGATATAGCCTAGTGTATAAGATATATATCGGTATAGGATATCTCCACTCTCCCACTACCCTGCACCCCCAACTCTCTTGCCATGTGTCCCTGTGACTGAGCATACTTTGTATCAAATTTTATATCATGTATTTTACTCCTTTATTTTACAGTGGTGATGGCTCATGTAAGCATGTTGCGGCTCTATGTTTGCCTTGAACGATTTCCATCAGCGTCATATGGATCGCCATTCCCAGACCTGCACAGATACAGCACAAAAATGAGATAAACCAAGAAAGCAGTCTCGGCCATCATCCGTGTTGGATATAAACACAGAAGGACAGAAACGCAAAGCCATTCCTTCTGCACCGAAATATGCACCATGTTGTCTCGATATAGATGTCGAGGATGTTCGATCCAAGGTTTTTAAGATGTGCAAAGAAAATTTACCATCTGCCCTATTTCTCCATACATTAGCTGATGATAACCCTGATGCTCCAACACTGCTTCCAAACCTCACAGATATGTTTCAAACATTTGATGGAATAACTGTTGATGGTTTTATTTCGCACATGAAAGAAACCATGACGGAGGAATCAGTTTCAGAGATTGAGGAAATTACACGACCACAACATAAAAGTGAAGTTTGGCATAGTCAACGACAGGGCAGAATCACCACTTCACTCTTCCATGAAGCTATACACCATGATCATGGACAGTCTCTAATTGACACCATTTTGGGTAAAACATCCAGAGACATTGATGCTCCAGCTTTGAAATATGGTAGAGTGCATGAGCCTGTGGCCAAACAATTGTATATAGAGAGATTTAAGTCGAAATGTAAACGTCATAGGGTGAGTGACAGTGGTCTGTTCATTCACAGAGCCAAGCCATATTTAGCAGGAACACCTGATGGGCTTGTGGAATGTACAAAGTGTGGAATGGGTCAGCTTGAAATTAAGTGCACCTACAAGTACAAGGATTGTACCATTAAAGAAATATCCCAGTCAAATTACCATTTTGCATGTGTTGATGGTGATGCTGTGTTGTCAAGGAGTTCACCATGGCATTGTCAAATTCAGGGACAGTTAGCGGCCACAGGTCGGAGCTGATGTGACTTTGTATTTTACACAAGGAAAAGTGGAATTCATGTAGAGAGGATTGTTTTTGATCGCACCTTCTATCTAGAGATGGAACTGAAACTTGATCACTTTTGGAAAACCAAAACATTCCCTCTGCTGACTAAGTAGCACCCACAGCTGTTGTTTGCTGATAAAGCGTACATTCCATCTACTCTACATTCATGTAAATTTCATATTTTTGTGTGAAATCGATGTCATGGTATCCCATCTTCACCCAACAAGTCGATTACAACATGTACTCGCCTTGATCTAAGCGTGATATTTCTACTCTTCAATATACGATTTGGTGAGCAGGCTTGCTCTATGCATGTTTTGTGCCCCATATTCAGAGATTCAAACAGAAGTGCCCCTCTGTGACCTCTTTAAAGATAAACAACACACCAGTAGATGTATTGCACAGAAATCTGTATTGCTTTAACCTGAAGGATAATCACACACTGCTCCCATCCAATAATTTCACAAAATGTATTATTGTATTCAAGTTTGTATTTTTCAGTAATCGAGCACATCACAGATAAATATCACACGTTATTTGAGATAATAAATTAGTTAAAGTGAACGTAAAGGCTGAGGCAACATGCACTCTGTGGGAAAGAGCTACATTGAAATACTGAAATAGCAGCAACAAATATTTTTGGGGATTTTTTTGCACCGAGTACGAACGAAATTATCTCCGTTGTATTATTGTTCCCCGGCTGCCGCCATGCTGGCTATCTCACTCAGAGCAGTGACGTCGTATCACTTCGGAGCTCTTTACTTCGTGGAGTTAGAAAGCGCAGAAAGCATGTAAACATAGCGACGCACGAGGAGGCTAGCCTGACTTCAAGTTCTGACGAAGAGACAAATGAAGGTTTACAGGGTTACCAGTTTGAACCAAAACGCTCCGATGTCGACGAAAGTAGTGAGTAGTTCATCGAACGTTTCAGGTCAGTAAACACTTGCTGGAGACACGCAACACAATCAAAACACGCTTGAAACAGCCGAGCTCTCCACCACCGCAATTACAATTCGTGCTACAGCGATGCCAAAACAAAGTGATACTACGTCACAGGAAAATATCACGTGCTCCGTACAAGCGTTTTCATTGGCGCAAGGCTAATGAATAAACTGTTATGGCCGACTCCAGTCGCTCGTTGCATCAGTCAATAATTCCCGTGTTTGGAATTTTTTGTTTGGAAGGGAAAAAATCACAAAAAATATTTGTTGCTGCCAAATGATACTTTTAATATAGTTCTTCCACGCAGTGCGTGTGTTGTCGCAGCCTTTACGTTCACTTTAAATATATACATTCATTGTAAATTTATGAATGAAAATTATCCTATCTACATGTAATCCAGGGATAATAAAATATATCATATGTACATGTATATGTCAATGAAACCTGTACAGATTTCTGAAGCATATTAATAAATATAAATCTCATATGGAAATATACAGACTTGGAGTAACACACATTGACAATGTAAAATGAATATTGAATATCACATGTGTCACAATCCTAATTGATTTCAAGGGCAATTTCCATTTTATATATCAACATGTATTGGTGCAAATAAAATATTCATTTATGACAATATTGTTACCTAGTTTGCAAAAGGAACTACATGTACTTGTATGCACAACAACTTGATCGAGATCTGCAATATATATGTATATATGTATGTTATATATGTTACGAACTTAAAATATTGTACATATCCAACTGAATCTGTCTATTATTTATATGTTATATCTTTGCACTGCCTTGTACGGGTGTATGCAATAAAGAATTGAATTGAATTGAATTGTATAAATTAATCACAATGATTGAAAATTCATCATTTCTCTTTGAAGTTGCATGAGGTGTATATCGTGACAATGAAGTATATATGAAGAAAACTATGCTGGATCTGATTGTAAAGGATCAAAATACAATAATTGTGTATTCACACTTGTTTGAAATCAACAAAACAATGTAAATAAGTAAGTTCTGAACTTGTTTGAGTTCAACAAAGTTAAATACAACTTGATTCTGATCACAAAGTGAATTGTTCACTCCTTGATGGAGCAAGACTACATATTCGGGACGATGACTGACAATCACTTATCAGTGGCACAGCCAACCAACCGACCAATTTATCCCTCACCTTCCCCCGACCATAAAATTAATGATTGTGATTGAAATCCCTGATCCCCATTTTCACAGTGTCGGCTCACTTGGGGCATGGTCTGTCGGAGATGTCTCTATTCCCATCTCCTACCGACAACCACGCCCCCAGGTGGACCAAGAACCCACCCAAGTGAGCCATATCGCCAGGCTGAGTGGACCGCGCCCTTTCCAGTCCCCTTTCCCGACGATTGGCATACCTGTGTGGGGGTGACATAGTCTAGTAGCCAAATGTCAAAATAAGATTTTTGCTGCACCCCAATGTGAGTAAAGGTTTGGTATGTTTTTATGAAAGATATGCCCTTCTAGTACCAGGAAAACCATGTTTGTCATCTTGCATCACGGTCAGAGCTGAGATATAGGCGTTTAAAAAGGTGCATCTGAAGAAAATGTCACGATTTAAGGAGAGGGGGTAGGGGTACCGAAACTTCTCTAGAATTGTTAATTGTAGGTCGATTTGCTTTCCCGTAGTGTAGATTTAAGCACAATTAAACAGAGATCATGCTTATTTATAAAAAAGATCATTTAAACAAACTGTTATGCTTTTGCAGGGGGTCATTTCCAAATTTCAATAAAATACGTTATATTTAGCTTAAAATTAATTCCAAAGTTTTTTTTACAGAGCATAGATGTCAAGTATATCTGTAGAATATATGCAGATCAATTCAACTGGATACGGAGAGCTACGGATGAACAATTTAACATTCTAGATTGATAACTTTTCTGAAAAGTCACACTATAAACATAGGTGTGTGCAAATGAAGAAATTTCAGTTAAATTTGTAACGTGCACCTGTACGACCTTATATGGTCACCCAAAATATCAACAAATTACAATCCTAATGGCATACAAATCTAATTAAAATGATTTTTCCACATTTCAGTCATTTCAAAGGGACAATTAAATTTAGGGGCCATCTCATAATTCCAATAATTACTGTGTGTTTGGAGCCCAAACATACAGGGCAATAGGGATAAATTAATCTAACACCATGCTAATAATTAAGAGATCATTTCTAAAAATCATTTTAGCAATGCAGTTCTACAGAAAACAAAACTGCACATAATCTTATCAAATTATACCAATTATTTACGCTTTACACAAACTTATATATAAATCGGCACATTTCTTTAGTTAAATAAGTCAGTTTGTGTTAAGACACACATAACCTACAATGAAATTACACTTAGAATTTCATGAGTCATTAACATCAAAAACCAAAAACATGTCAAGTAAATTCAAAATATTTACAAAGCTGATAAACCAACGATGATCAAATGTTCTTAGTGGTTCATTTCAGAGCCTGATACTGATAGCACACATAATGAGGACAAACTTGATTCTTGGGGAAAATTATGTTTCTAAGATCAATACACATACTCCTATAACAAAACTTTGGACGGAGGGAGGGAGGGAATGCTGGCTTAATGTCACACTCAAGTTTGTTTCACTCTTATGGTGACAGTCAGTTTGGTTGGTGGAGGAAGCCGGAGTACCCGGAGAGAACCACCGCCCTTCGGCAAGTAACTGAAAAACTTTCACACATGGACCAGCTGGGCTCGAACCCGTGCCGATTCAGCGGTGTGAGGCTAGCGGTAACCAGCGGAACGCCCTAGATCACTCGGCCACCGAGGGCCCTACAAAACTTTGGAATATGATCCAAAGAATAAAAGGTAAAAGCTCTAAGTCTAGTGTTCATCATCTCAATGGTGGAAATCAGGTGTAGAGATTGCAAATAATCTAGGCGAAACCATTGCCAAAAACTCTTCGTCAGATAATTATGTACCTAAATTTCAAAGTTTCCAGAAAAGGGATGAGCAAAATGAAATTAAATTCCCCTCCGGTAATCATGAAGGCTATAACGCTATGTTTACAATTGAGGAAGTTCATGCTTCTCTCTCGAAGGCTAACGGTTCTGCTGTAGGCCCTGATAATATCCATTATCAACTTTTGAAAAATCTACCCGAATCTTCGCTAGGAGTTCTATTACGCATATTCAACAGACTTTGATCAAGAGAAGACTTTCCACCGGCAGGGCATAATGCCATCGTTATACCAGTATCAAAGCCTCGTCGTAACCATACAGACCCTGGTAATTATCGTCCGATTTCACTGACTAGCTGTGTTTGTAAAACAATGGAACGCATGATAAATGATCGCCTTGTTTGATACCTAGAAACTGAAAAGAAACTTACGGATATTCAAGCTGGTTTCCGTAAAAATAGAAGTACCATTGACCACACCATTGACCATTTAGTCAGATTAGATTCCTATGTCAAGAATGCTTTCGCCAAGAATGAACATATAGTTTCCGTCTTTTTTGATTTAGAAAAAGCCTATGATACTACATGGAAATACGGGATTCTAAAAGACCTTCACACGGGCCGTTTACACATTTTCATATCCAACTTTTTGAATATCCAACTTTTTGAATGATAGACAATTCCAAGTTCGGTTGGGTACAACCATGTCTGATGATTTCATGGGCGTCGACTCTGTCGTATGTGAGATTGGGTTTCTGGTCCCAGGCCGTGCTCGTGGGTTTCCCTCCGGGTACTCCGGTTTTCCTCCCACACCGCAAAACCAGATGTATGATTGTGAGATATGTTTCTGTGTATGAATGTGCTCGGCCCAGTGGAAGATTGCCTTATAGCAAAACTGGCTACCGAGGGTAAAGAAAGATTATTGTTATTATTTCGACCAAGATCAAGATGTCCCACAGGGCAGTGTTTTGTCTACTTCTCAGTTTAGTATCAAGATCAACAGCTTGGCGGAAGTTTTGAAAAATCAATTGATGGTTCACACTTTGTGGACGATTTCAACATTTCGTGCAGTGGAAAAAGCATACACAATATTGAGAGAATATTACAAATTTGTCTGAATTGAATTCAGAAATGGTGTTTAGAAAATGGCTTCAAATTCTCCAGAATTAAGACAAATTGTATACACTTCTGCAGGAAATATTTCCAGCACAAAGATCCAGTACTAACATTAGATGGAACTGAGATCAAAGTGGTAAAAGAGGTCAAATTCTTAGGAATGTTGTTTGACCACCGACTAACATTCAAATCGCATATAAATTGCTTGAAAGCTAAGTGCACGAAAGCTCTTGATTTGCTGAAGGTAGTTGCCGACCATAAGTAGGGAGGAGATCAGCAAACACCTCTCCATTTATATCGATCACTTGTTCGTTTCAAACCTGATTATGGCTCTATTGTTTACAATGGTACAAGCAAGTCAAGCAATAGATCCTATTCTCCATCAAGGATTAAGACTTTGCCTTGGAGCGTTCAGAACATCCCCTAAAGAAAGCTTGTATGTCGAAGCAGATGAATTTCCTTTAGAGCTTCGAAGAATTAAACTGTCCTTGCAATATATCACAAACTTGCGATCAAATCACTCGAATCCCGCATATAACTGTGTTTTCAAACCTCAGTTCTCAGATCTCTATTTGAAAAAACCCTCCATTATTCCACCTCTTGAAATTCGTATGAAACCACACATTGTAGCAGCTGGTATTAAAGGAATACTTACTTTATTTTATATAAATTCCTGTTACAAAGGTTAGACTCTTAAAGAAATATAACCAATTATTTTACTGTCATTGAGGGCGATAACCTATTATTTATATTACAATTTGTGAAGCCATGTTTCCGCTTTGAGGTCGATGTGGGCGCCGCCATGTTGCCTGAGGGATGACGTGACTGATGACGGCAGCATTCAGGACAAGGTCACGGCTAACCCTTGATCCAGGGACGTTCCCCGACATTTGAATTACTCCGGGTGCGAGCTTTAATTCGAGGAAAAAACTGGCACAGAAAATCCCACTGGGGTAATTCCTAAAAGGAAAGGGGTGTAGGTTTTCTCCACCAACTGAACAATTTCTTTCCCAAGATTTTCAACTGAGACTTGCCCGATTCAATTTGGACAAAATTTGAAGATGAGCGTTAAACTAAAAGATCGTCCTCTGCAAATTGTGCAGTGATTTGAGTTGAACGACGATGCTTCTGTCATGTAAACATTTTCATGATCACACTTGAGCTACTAAAATCAACTAGAACGTCAGTGGATTTACTGGGTTCCTTCTCGTGCGAATTATCGGCATTATCAACACGATCAACCTTAAATCTCCCTGAAGTTGTCACGTTTTTATATAAGTATACACTCATTTCCGCTACATCTAAAAACGGCACGCAGTGGTGCAATGGCGGCCCCAGAGCACGCCGTGGTGAACAACAAAATGTTCTATATTTCTTTTATTTCGCATTCTATCAACATAAATGTTATATAATAAGGTTTGGAATACGATTGTTGATAAATATACTCACACTAAAAAATAAGGTAAGTACTCCTTCAAGCTTAGTCAAATTTTACCTAACAAGCTCTTACCAATTCCACCATGGCAGTTAGCTCAACCAGAAGTAGACGTTTCTCTAACGAAATATAAAAAGGCAGACACGAGCCAGCTCTTGTATACACAAGAATTGTGTCTACTGAGAGAGTAATACAGATCGCATAAGGCTATACAGATGGTTCTAAAGATGGTGAGAGAGTGGCATGCGCTACTATCTTTAGTTTCAAAACTAAAACCTGTCGACTACCAGGCGAAAGTTCGATATTCACTGCAGAAGCAAAAGCTATAGTTGGCTTTCGAAGGTATTGGGTCCAGTAAAAGGAAAAAATATATCATATTCTCAGATTCGCTGTCATGCCTCCAAGCGATTAAAAGTGGAACTTCGACTCATCCCACTATCTTGGGTATTCTACAACTACATGCCTGTAGATTTGATCAACAGATTGATATTGGTTGTGTTGGTTGCCTAGTCACGTTGGCATCTTAGGTAATACTCAGGCTGATAGGCTATGTCAGCTCTAGATGATGAGGTTGATCCTGTTGGAATCCCATATAGCGATTTCAGACCCTTTATATGTACTTGTGTGGGACGGCTGTTTCAATCTTTATGAAATGCTCTGAATAATAACAAACTTCAGGAGTTCAAAAAAACTGTAGGCTATACTCATCTAAACAGCCAGAAACGTTTCGACCAAACCATGATCAGGCGATGTAGAATCGGCCATACATGATTAACTCACGAACATTTACTAAAAAGGAGCCAGTCCCAAGGTGTATTCCATGCCATGACGATCTATATATTCATCTGTGGCCACAAACAACAGCGCCATTTCTTCATTTTTTCTTCTTCGGATTATTTGCCCTTGACAGCGCTGAGATCAACTTTACATAATGAATATCTGACCATGCACTGATTTACCCCCGAGTATTTTAATTGGGAAACTGTTCATTTAGTTATGCAGTAAACAGACGAGTTGTTTACCAGTTGGATGGTTGTCGATCTTTACGTTTGTAAAATAATTTAAAAAATAATAGACGTCTGAAAATGTTGGGGGGGGGAGGGGTTGGCTACAGCTTCTCGACCCCTGTCAGTGGTTTTGCTGAGATGTCCGACATGGCTGAAAAGTTCAGGCATAGCTCTCCATACCCCGTCACACCATTATAAGTCAATTTGGCTTAAAACTATCCAGGCGCGTTCACTACAAAAATACTTTTTATTTCATTATATGAGAAAAATGATGAATTTATCCGATCTTTGGATACGACCCCTCGGCAATGCCATCGTTTATTCGCCAATGATTGTTTTTTTGTATTATGTAGGATGTCTGGTTACTGTCGATCACATGTATGATAAAATATAGCATATTGACTAAAAATTGACAAAATTATGAAAATTTTAGTACGCCTGCCTCATTTTTTTAATTCACTAAGTTTTTCCCAGAGCCACCTCTTCAAACGCCGAACTTTCAGCTCTGACCGTGATACAAAATGGCAAACATGGTTTTTTCTGGTACTAGAAAGGTATCTCTCTCAAAAAAATATGCCAAACCTTTACTCACAGAGGGGTGCAGTGAAAATCGATTTTAAGCCTCTATTGAGAATTGGCTACTAGACTAACAAGGGAGACGAGAGGTACTGGTATTCATGTACAATGAAGCCTGGATAAACCAACACCTGAATAAAGCGACCAACCGTTATATATATATATATATATATATATATATATATATATATATATATATATATAGTGAAAAGGTAAAAGAGTCTAACGAGAAGAAATATAAATGAAAAAAAGATTAACTGCCAACACGGTCACATAGCTCTGATGCGCATTTCTGCTGTTTTACTTCAGCTTCTTCAGAGAGCAAGTAATATTATTTTCATTACAGTGGGCTTTTTTATAGCATAATTATATAACAACAAAATGGCCATAGTAACAAACAAGTAAAGACATAATGCTCAATCGTATTCGATACAGTAAACAATAGAAATTGTCCGAACATGTACGGATTAACTTATTTCGTCATTAGCTCGCATTATGATAATCTCTAAGGTAAATGGCGGTACATAATATTGTGAGTCAATTGAGCGGTTATAAATCTCATTGTAACATGCAAACCAATATTAGTACAATGTTACAAGGTTAGCATTTTATATACATTAAATATAGATATGATTTGCATAGTATATGTATACATGTTTTAGTCATAAATATGATTCGTTCCATGTACAATTCACAAAATAAAGATGCATATACATATAGTATCTTTCATAATAGTTAATAAAGATACAAGCGGGTGATGCAATTATCTATTCAGGGTGGGGCTGTGAAATTTGATAAATTCGTCTTCTTTTATATCTAACCACCTTTGAACAGATGTGGAGTTTGTGACCTTGTAGAAGGGAAAAATAGAGAATTTATCTTTTCCACATGAATGTATGTGCTTACATACATGCATGTACCTAAGTGAGTCGGTCGTTATTTGCTGTTTGTGCACACGAACTCGACCCCGTAGATATTGTGTTTGACCTAT